>WUBL01000139.1:0-107147 GCA_011057905.1 Xylaria multiplex | reverse complement strand
TGTTATATATAAAATAATTAATATTTATGCTAAAAAAAAAGTTTTAAAAATATAGTTAAATTTTTTAATTTTTTATAGCGCTTAAGCTAATTTAGTTTATTTNGCTATATATAACCTATATTAAAAATATTTTAATATAAACGTAAGCATATATTATTTATTTGTTAATATTAACTTTTATTACTTTTTATTATTTTGCTTATTATTATAGTTAAAAAAAAATAGCTTAGCAAATTATAAAAAATAGGCTACTAAAAACTTATAATAAAATAAAAGCTGGTTTTTTNAAAAGTATTAGTTAAAAAAAGTATTATTTTAGTTATTTTTTTNAAGCTAAGTTTTTAAGTTTAAAAAAAAATATATATATTTTTAAAATAATATAATAACTTGTTTTTAATTTGCTATAGACTTAATATTATTAGCTTAATATTATTAGCTTAATATTATTAACTTAATATTATTAACTTAATATTATTAGCTTAATATTATTAACTTAATATTATTAGCTTAATATTGTTAACTTAATATTATTAACTTAATATTATTAACTTAATATACTAGAAAATACAATATATTAAAAGATTTAAGGCTAGTATTTATTATCTAAAACTGCATTTAATGCCTTTTGCCTATACTCCTAAGACTATGTTTTATAAGTGCAGAATTTACCTAAAATAGCAAAAATTTGCCTCCTAAGACCATGTCTCATGAGTGCAGAATTTACCTAAAATGGCAATTCATGCCTCTTTTTCTCTAACTGGTGTGTAGGGGTATAAGACGTACCGTATTATGGAGCTTCGGTCTGTGAGGCGATACTTTGGACCCGCTAAAAATACCTGAGCAGCAACCATACCTAGGGCACTGCCAGGGAACCCAATAAGTAGGTACGTATATGCCTACCTATGGTCAAGTCTATTTTTGCGAAATTATCCTTAATCTCAATGATTATTTATAATATCAATACTCTGTATAAGACTCAAGTGTTTTAAAGTGCCTGCCAAAAGACACTGCCGTCCGGATCGATCTAGTACTGCAATATATAGCATATGCTGACAGTGCGCGACCCCCACGCATGTCAGTGTATCCAAGTAATTATTGGTGCACCAAGCACCTGTCAACAGCTGTCGCTTCTCAATGTATCCATATAAATACCCTGGGCCTAACGGCCTATGGGCTACTACACGTGCTAAAGAGTCCAGGTATCAGATCTAGATATGGCGTCACTTGAATATCCCCCGAATTCTCACAAACATTCCATCATTCAACTTGCAAAGAGCGAAAGTGCGGTTTATTTTCGAATAAAACCGATAAATGTGCCTGTTTAAATACGGGCTTCTACATATAATATTCTCGCTTAATAATTGGGTCTCATAGTTGGGCAAAATAATCTGATTTCTACTATGGATGCTAAACAAGCAGACGAACAAGACGAGACACTCGTCTCAGCTCTCGAGAGAACAGGAACAAAAGCATTCAACCCAACAGCTGATGCGCAGCCTAGTGCGGAGGGCCAAAGGCAATTCGTGTCTCTCGTATCAAGGTGGGTAGCAACCAGCTCATCATCCTTTACTGCCTTCTGAACGTTTCGAAGGGCAGGGACTTTGGCTCTGATGTCTTCGTTGAACACGCTGATAAGGCCCGGTCGTGTCCCAGAATGGCTTCGGAGTCACTTCATGGGTATTCTCACACTGCTTCCCCAACGGCCTGATGGTGTCCGAGCGACCTTGGAATTTGTTTTTTCCGTTCATCCATCAAGTACAGTTGCGTTATCAGAGGCTGCTGCGCCTCAAAAACAAGGGGCCAATATTACTCTAGAGGCTTTGAAAATGGCATCAACTCTTCTATCTGTGCCGCCTGCTTCTGTAAAACCTGATGTTTGGTTTTCTGGCATCGCACCTCAGCTTCTTGTCCTCCTAGATGGCGACAATGGCCCTGATCTTGCCAAGGCTGCTGCATATGTTATAGGTTTCGGCGTTCTAGGCAAGAAGCAATATGGGGCTCCCGGTATGGCAACTGTACGAATGTTTGCGTGTTTCATCCGCTAATATCGACTTTCTACCAAGGAACACCTGGATGGAGAGCATTCGCCGAGCCAATGCTGGCCTGCATCAACCCATCCCTAACTTCTAAGGAGAGTCCAGCTGAGCCTTTAGTTTTTAGTGCTGGGCCCGATGAGGTGGTTGACCTTCGGAAACGCGCGGTCCTGGTTGATCCTGATGCATTGCATATTGCATTGAAACGTTTATCTTCCTTGCTAAATTCACATCCAAATCCGGGATTGACCAAAAGACTGCTTGACCCGTTACTTCTGCCTCTTTGGGCTCTGTCATCCTGGCTGCTCCCGACTCCCCAGGTAAAGGAACAATATTGCCAACTAGCACAAGCCCTCATCGAGATCTATCTTAAGCTGGCTGGATCCGCAGATAAATTGTCAGCAATTGTCAATAACCTTCTATTTTGTGGCTCCCTCAGCGCTTCCGAGCCACAATGGTCGTACGAGCAAGCCGGAGACTGTCGTGTCCAAATACGACGAGTTCATGCCGACGAAAGCGCGGCGCTCACGCAACTAAATCTAGAGATCATGGACTCTAAGGTATCGGCGTTTATTGAACTTTTACAACGAGTCGCATCTGATATTGATGTATCAACACTTTTCTTGAAACTTTTTGAGACGTCACTTGGTGCCAAGGACGATGTACAATCTATACAAGTAGTAGCTGATTATGATACTGGTGATCCGATAGTACAGCTGATCCAAGCTAGGATGCTCCAAGAAATGATGGAACGACTCCCGGATAAGTTGATATCAAATTCCAAACAACTTCTCGAGCTTGTCAGTAAAGTTCTCAGCAAATTTGATACTAGATCCGCAGATGACGATGCGGTTTCCGTGGCCCTCAGTTTGCTCAACTTGGCTGTTACCACACCTAATTTTCAACGAAAGGATATACCTGAAAATATTTTGGCTTCTATCGAAAACTCACTGATAGAGGCCAGCCGGGCGCGAGAGGCCAATATTTCAAAAACCGCACGTAATCTGTCACAACTCCTAAAATATCGGGATGAATTAGAAGACCCGACCGACCGACCGACCACACCAACAGATCGACAGATTGAAGATCGAAAAAGATACAACCTAGCGCTCTCATATATCACAGACGCCGACTCGCCACCTCCCGTGCGCTCTGAAGGTTTGAGCCTCTTAGGTACCCTTATTAGGTCCAACAGCGCTATCCTCGATATCCCAGCTACGTTAGTATTGCTATCGTCGTTGCTCAGCGATGACGATGAGTATATCAGCCTACGAGTGATAAAGGTATTTGTGCAACTGTCAGAAAGACATCCGCGTTCTACTATTAGAGAGGTGCTTGATCAATACGTCGATGCAGCAGAGAGGCAGAACACAGATACGCGCCTACGTTTTGGTGAGGCGTTACTGCAGCTCATGCAGAGACTCGGCGAGATGTTTGCAGGTGAACTAGCTGCGTCTGTTGGAGAGGGGCTTCTTGCGCTTGCGGGGCGCCGTGCTCACCGGCCTAAAACCGAAGAGCGACAGGCCCGCGCCGAGCAAGCCGCTGCGCGAAAAATTCAAGCTAGAGCTAGACTCGGAGGTAGCTCGCGTGGTCCGTTCCCTCTTAACGACGAAGAAGACGAAATAGATATAGATATAGATATTGAAGAGCAGACACCCGAAGAACGAACCCGCAACGCGCTCATCGCGCGCATCGTGTCTGGCTGGGAGAGTAAGCGAGGCAGCGAAGACATGCGGGTCCGCGCTTCCGCACTCTCCCTTTTTGCTTCCGGCATTGAGACGAACATTCGTTCCTTCAACCCACAGCTCATAGACGCTGCTCTAGCTCTAAGTCTCGATGTACTCACTTTCGAAGCCGGTGTGCTGGAAGCGGGGATCTTGCGGCGCGCAGCTGTCACGGTGATATTGACATTCGTTTACGCGTTGGGTAAGGCCCGAGAACGCGGGATCCATCCCAGCCTCGGACCAGGTCTAGGCAGTAGGAAGGGAGTTGGATTGGGATTCGGCGCGGGCTTCACAACAAAGGAGGAGGACGTCGTGCGTGTCCTACGGTATGTTGAGCAAACAGACGAAGATGGGCTTGTCCGTAAACACGCGCAAGACGCACTCGAGAATCTAGAGAACCTCCACCTCGTGCAACTGGTGCCGCATCCACAGGACCAAACCGCTGTGCCGCCGGCTGTGAGGATTGCAGGCTTAGACATGGCCAGGTCAAGCCTGCCGGTGCTGGATGCTGGAGAGGGAAGTCGAGTAAGGCCAAGGATCGAAGAGATTGAATGATCGCAGGGGAAAGAGATAACCATACGATCATGTCATTAAATCTACAATAGATATGTACTTACTTGCTCAATGTAACTCGTTTATTAGATCGTATATTCGATTGAGCTATTAAATACGAACTTTGCGACCCAGTATCTTTGTTCGGGTGGCATGTTTACGAATGCAATCCCGCTTCCCTAGCCGTCCTTGTCGAGATCCTTGGGCCACAGCAGCTGTCTGGTCCAAAGACATCTCAGCATTCTAGCAAAAATTATGGCCCACACCAGAACCAGAGCGGCCGTCATCACACAACCATATATTCGCAATCCGCTACTATTCAATGCCTTTGCCAAGGCTAAGGTAGCCGTGATAAGTGCGGTGTTGGGGAACACTATGGCACTAGGGGTTAGTAATTGCCATCTAGGTCATCTCATGCAAGTGTTCTTTAATTGTGGGAGCTTTCGTTCTAGCTTAGATAGGATCCGTCGTGCTCTCTGAATGCCAAAACAAGAACAGGAAGGTAACGACTCGGAAATATTACTGACCAAAGCTCCACCACGTCATCTGGAAGGGTATCGAACGATCATTCCGGGTGTATTTCCACAACGAGCCCACGGAAACGATGAAAAACCATTCGCTGAGTCCCCATAGCCAGAGACCGAGTAGGGTAGATAGTATTTCGAGGATGAATACCGCATGTGATTGACCGGTGTAGTTAGGCGGGAGGATGTCCTTGGCCTGTTGTCCTAAGAGCACTGGGGATTTTCTAATTAGTAGGTGGTACATTGAAAAAGGTTGGCGTGGCGACATAAAACAACGCCATCAGTGCACTGCTAGCGATAATGATATTTCACTACCCCGTCACAGGGATGGAGTATATGAAAGTGCTTCAATCTCGTGAGGACGGTGGGAGGGAAGACTGAAATAAAAGGTACAGTGAAATTTCATACCCAGTCCCGCAACTGTAAAAGCGGGTGGTCCGATAGAAATAAACTGCCGTCGTTAGTGATATTCCAGCTATTGAATCAGGGTGGCGCCTTACCACACCGGGGCGTTGCATATCCCGGGGCAATTTCTGAGTCATTAGTCGATAGATGAAGGCTGCACATATCATGAAACTGATCAAAAACCCTGTGCCTTGAACCGTCACGGCCGCGGCCGCTATTGCTACCCTGTTGCTCATAGGATCACCTGGACCTACTCGATCGGTAGAGATCAGGTTCGTAGCGAGGGGTGCTGTTAACAAGAGGGGATACGCCGGAAAGACCCAGACCGGCGTCATGGTTTGAATTGGGAAGACCCTGTATTCTAATATTAGGAAGTGTCCTTTAGAGATTGATTACATATTTTACCCACTGAGTCGACCATAGAACCAGATACATGCCTGTACTTGCGGCGATGCTAATCGCTAGGTAGACCCAGAATAGCGCCTCTGTCACAGTTTGTAGCCATGGTCCTGTGTGAGGGCACCCATATTGGGTGATGTTTATAAGAATCGTCGCGATACTAGACGACATTATTAGGTGCGTGGGATCTACTCCGTGTAAATGTACGCGCTTACGACACAACCTGCGAAGTGTTAGCTATATGTGCCCGGGACAGAAAGTTTTGGGCCATCACTCACCACTGCAGGGATAAAAAGAGACTCAATTTCATCGAGGAACGAGTGCATGAAGCTCCCAGGTACCATGATAAATCTCATGGTTATCAAGACGCAGTTGAGGATGAATAGCGCTAAGTTCAAAAGGAAGAAGACGACGCCGATGTATTCAAGCCATGCTGCTTCGTAAGCTTGCGATACTAGAAATATTCTGTCAGAACTTCTCTTCGTATTGACACGACGGCCTCTCATGACCTGATGGCTCACCGGAAGATAATACATTGGCTATACCGCCAGTTGCCTATATACCCTAAGCATGTGGTAGCAAATGCGCCATCAGCGCTCTCTAACTTGGTGATAGTCTTCCTACCATGGTCTATAGATGAAGATACCCGGTTAGCATGCGTTGACTAAGCGAAGTGTCAACGTGATTATACTAAATCAATGCGCACCATCGTGAACCAAGTCCATTGAAAGCAACAGATTCTATCTCGGATACTAATTTTGCCACGTCTCCTCGACTCTCTTCTCGCGATGGATATCATCCTTGCTAGGCTCTCGGCGTTATATTGCGGCTCATGTTGAAACGGGTTGGTGGAGTGAAGTCTCTCTGGGCCATGAGGGCGGCTCTGCGACATTTGTGGCGCTCTTCGAGTGAAGAAGCCCTCTGAGGGCGTCCCGTACCCATCCTCCGCGACTTCAAGATTAGTTGAAGAGAGATCGGAAGCGCCGGGCATATTAGCCCCTGCCTCCTTCTTGATTATATCTTCTATTTTCTTTTTGCCACCCAAAGATTGGGCGTCATTCGGCTTCAACCTTACTGGTTTGAAGGAAGCGCTTTCGAAACATGTAGACAAATCTAATATCGCAGCAACGAGCGACGGTTAGTAACCTATGCTAATCAAGTGACAGCCTTTTAAAGGCGCCATTAAACACATGTAGATCCCAAATGACGACGGACATCCAATACTAGGCCCGAGGCGTGCCGCTTGCCGAATTTTCGCCCCACATACTACATCCTTAGGGAGGAGCACATTGGGTGGAAGCTGCTTGTAGATAGCTAATGGAGGGTGATGGTCACTCTTCTGCCGTCAGAAAGATAGTACATACGGCTTGCACGTACGCTAGAATGTTAAAGGTGATGGATGGAGTGGTAGGTAGGTATTGGAGTACAGTGCGCGACTATGCAGATAGGCCGACTTCCTAGGAAGTCGGCCTCGATAAGCCAGCCGGGCGTGTAGGTAACCATTATACCGGTAATGCTACCCACCTCAAGTTAACCACCTGCTTGCCCGCCTCTAGATACACTTACCAAGACACTTTCAGAGAGGCTAGTTTCCCGAGCACATCTACTGTCCTTATGAGCAAGCGGCGACTACCTATTGTAGCCGCTTAAATACGTATGGGTTCAAGTATGTAACCAACAATATCCGTCTCGGTCGAGCCTCACGAAGCTACCTAGGTACCGTCATCTGTACGATTCCTTCGATAATTGCCCTCTTACTACCACACGCCTTGCCTAGCCTATCGAAACCGCTCCTCCTGTCACTTCGACGGTGCCTTATCGTGGACATACACTCTCCTGGTGTTATTATGTCTATCTAGTCTTAATTAAATGTTCTAGCAAAGGTACCTACATAGTAAGGGCGGATAGGATCGAAGCCGTAGTCGGAGGCCAATATCTCCTCCTTTTTATTAATATTCTTAATAAATGCATAATAATTACCCTTTAGGTAAGTAAAAGTCCGGTACAGCGATAACTTCATCATCGTGTCGCGTCCTGCTTGCTTCAATTCTCAGGAGCCTGAAAGGGATTGGGGATCCGGCCCGGCGAGCTATTTCCAAGTCTGGTTAAAGGCTTCCACTTTCAGGCCTGGTTGCCATCACAAACCATCTCAGCATACAGCATCACTATTCGGGCTTTTTTTATTGTAGACGAATCGAATTATGCTACGCTAGATGCCTGATGTCTGCCTTCCCATAATTGCGCGCTAGTTTCGACCGTGATCTTGACGGGTTTCTACCAAGAACCGCTCAAACCCTCTAGAAAGCGCCCGAGGGGGAGTTAGACCCGCCGAGCAACTACGGCTTGCATTACCGAGGAGTAGCCACTCTCTACGGTGGAGGCTCCGAAGTGAGACCGTGGGACTTATCGGACTTTATCTTGTGTCGCCCGCTATTGTCGTCACTGCTCCAGGTACTCCTATTCGCCGTCGTAAGAGGGCGTTAGTGTTCCGCTCATGGATGATCATCGTCACCGTCACTTAACCGTCACTCCGTTCTGATTGTTTTCTTCTATACGAGCTGGTTTTGGCGGACTGTGGAGGATTTGACAAGAGAGCTGTACTTCCTGGACGATGAGCCTTTGCCGTAGTACTTCGAAGAGGTGGTCCCTCAAAGACACATATGGTTAGTTCAAGATGTTCTCGTCACTCTTTGTGGCGATGTTTTTGTGTCGCTACTAACGATATATATGTTTTCTCCCTAACTAGGCTTCATTGCAACTTTCTGCGAGGCCCAGACGCAAGCCCACGCGACAACCAACTCCACGACATGTCGCAGTTTACAACCCTCAACTCGATGTTTCCATCACCAGCCACACACACGTTGCAACAGTTCGAAAGATCGTGACCCAAACCCCACGATTGCGACAACGTCCCCGACCAAGCCCCGATCCTCTCCGCACATCACACGCTGTGGATTTCACACGTATTTCGTAACACATCTCCCCTCATCCTCCCTACACCCCGACTCGCGTCCCCCGCCGGGTCCTCACCACAATCTGCCTAAGTCGGAGGCAACCCCTCATAGGACCGAATTGGGTGCCGCTCCAGTCGCTCCGCCGCATCTGCCCTCGACTCGCGATCTGACCGTTGTTCGCATTCCTCTTCGAAGCGCTAAACATCACTTTGGTGCCACAGACTCTCGGGGGTCGCGTCCGTACAATGAAGATGCCAACCAGGCGGGGACTATCGATATGCCGGCTTTTGCCAAACGCACACCCATCAGCTTGGTCCGAAGTGCGATGAAGAAGAGTGGGGAAGGGACTTCGGCTGACAGTCCGTATGGTGACCCCCAGATTTTCTACTTCGCGGTATTTGATGGTCACGGTGGCACACAATGTAGTGACTTTCTGCGAGACGAACTTCATGGGTATATCGAAGAAGCGGCCGCCGAATTCGGCCTGAAAAGCAGCTTGCGTAGAAAAGTGGGCACAAAAGCCGCGCCGAGCTCTCAAGGAAATGGATCAATCCCGTCCATAACGGATGTGGAGAGAGGAGGCCAGCGAGAATTGAACAACCTGGATATCAAGGGACCAGAGGAGGTACAGGCAAAAGCCGATATCCCTCAACTAGAACACGGGGCAATTAAGGAAGTTGAGCACTCGGATGCCATCAATGGAGCTCCTCCAATTCCTGCCAAAATATCCCAGGAACGGGCATTGAAGTTACAGAGGGATCTTGTACACGAGTACAAGAGCACCATAGGAGGATATTTCCGTCGCTTCAACCCACCACATTTCAATGTCTCTCGATATGTAGATCCCACACCCGATGTGCCTATCGGTGTCGAGGCTGTTCTCACGTACGCGTTCCTTCGTGCGGATTTAGATTTTGTTACGGCTCAAGCTCGAAAGCAGGATCCCGACGACCCTTATGTCTCTGATGCGGCTGTCAATACCGATGAGATTTTGGGGAGACCGCATCACGTCCCACCCTCTGGACACGGGATTGGTGGGCGTATCCGGTTTAAGGGTGGCTCGACTGCATCCGTAGCGTTAATCTCAACGCCGACCCCGGCGCCTTTTTGGCATCCCGCCGCGTCATCTACCCTCCTCGTAGGACACGTGGGCGATACGCGGATCTTACTATGCGAGACCGCCACCGGTGCCGCTAAACCTCTCACCTCGGATCACCATCCCAGTTCACCGGGTGAGTCTCACCGCCTTCGACGTTTTGCAGCCTCGTTCGTGACAGATTCATTTGGCGAGGAGCGCATCCAGGGACTTGCCAACTCTCGCTCTTTCGGAGATATCGGGTCAAAACGCTTAGGCGTATCTGCTGAACCCGAAATCACACGCGTAGACCTGGGTCCGGCGCAATACAGTTTTCTGGTTCTCATGTCGGATGGCGTGTCGGGTACACTGAGCGACCAGGAAATAGTCGATGTTGTTAAAGAGGCCAAGACGCCCGAGCAGGGATCTAAGGACGTCGTGGCGTTTGCGACGGAGGTTAGCAACAATGGTGATAATGCGACGTGTCTTGTCGTGAGGCTTGGCGGGTGGGAGCGTCGCAGCGAGGGCGGCCTCGGTAGTCTCGGGACTAAAGAGATGCGGGATTATAGGCGGAGCGAAGCCCTTGATCCTCGGCGCGGGAGACGGTAGAATCGGTAGACGACTACTTTGATGACAATATGCATGTTATTCACCCCGGGGCCGGTACCTCGGAAACTTCCTTATTCGAGTGACCCATTCCTCACTTCATCTGGGATTCTAGGTAGTGGACTCTGTCCTCTGTAGAACCCTGGTTCGGCCGATGAACGTCGGAACCTAATTTGATACAAGCATATTTTTACTTTAGCTAGACTACAAATGTTGAAGCGATAGACTTTGTTCAGCGGCATTGCTGATGCTAAGGAATGACACCTACCTAATAGATTTTAATTGTACTTAATTCCCAGAAACCCGGAGATCCTGAGGAACCGAGCGTAACGGACTAATAGCCGCCACGAGGCGTTATGAATGGATTTCATAGATTGACGCTCCTGATATGAGATTACTTACAGAGGTGCTAGAACAATTCTCCCAGTTGTTTATGTACAATTCATTACATCTTAGAGCGATGAATTAAGCCGAGAAAAGTTTACGAGGGCCGGCCCAAAGTGGCAAGGGGAACGCGAAGTCGAGTTCCGAAGCCCGCCGTGCGAGGAAATTATACTATATGAATCCGCTCGATCGTAGCAAATCCCCGCCCTTCTCCGCCGTGCCTTGTGTGAGTGAATATCCTTCCCACCCCCCGGAACGCCGAAACATGTTTCTCCGCAAATAACTCTACGCATGCTCGCTGCCGGCTCATCTGGCAAGAAGTTGGGGGCGTTTCATCGTGATATGCCTTTCTATAGAGTCGAAGGTAAAACAGGAAAAAAACAGAAGTCTCTCAATTTGGAACTACCGCGATATGCCGATCTCATCCAAACGCTTACAAGACGCCATCGGGAAATCCATCGCGATCTTCATCTTGTCGGGGTCGGGGGAAAACCAGCCCTGCGCCTTATCGACCAGATCCTGCTTTGTGCGTATTTCGGTATCGCAGCGGCGGCGTAGCACGCGCACAAAGAGCACCTCGGCCTCCTTATCCAGCTGTCGTAGTCTGTGGTCTTGCCATCCTGCGATATCATTTGGATCTACGTAGTAGTTGACCTGTACCTTGGGCGTCGTCCGTTCGTATGTCTGCGGCCCTTGCGGGCTGTCGAATACCATGTTCGGCACGGCCGGTTGCGATTCTCCGAATCCGGAGAACAGGTTCGTGAGGAGAGGGAAGACGAACAAGAATAAGATGGGTAATAAATTGACGAGCGTCTCCCAGCCCGACGCCTGCCGTTGCTCTCCTGGCTGCGCATCCCCCGCCGGTCTCCTCCTCGGCCTTGCGCCACCAAACTGATGTACCCGGAACCCCCTGTTTCCACCCACATTAAAGACGAATTGTGGCCCAGCATCATTAAAGCCTGTTGAACGCAACGCATTAGTTCCTTGCTCAAGTAGATAGTGATACTATCTAGGAATTCCGACTCACCGCCACCAAAAGGTCCGCCGAATCCTCCCCCAAAGAACCTCGCGAACATCTCCTCGGGGCTTATCTCGTCATCAAACATGCCTCTACCAAAGCCTGCGCCGGGGCCTCCGCCGGCCGCGCGTCCGCCAAATCCGCCAAAGGGGTTCTGGGCCTGAGCACGGGCGCTCTCGAACCTGGACTCAGGGTCGGTGCCGAAGCGATCGTAGCGATCTCTCTTCTCCTTGTCGCCGAGGACGGAGAAGGCCTTGGAAACCATCTTGAATGCCTCGTCGGCGTGCTCGTGGCCGTTCTTATCCGGATGTGTCAGCAGACTCTGCTTGCGGTAGGCCTTCTTGATGTCGGAGTCGGTGCATGTCGACCGCGTTGCCTCGAGGTCTAGGATCTCATAGAAGGCCGTCGCCTTACACCGCCGGATGCGCAGCACAGCCGCCCGTTGCTCGGGCGTGGCTCCCCGCCCCTGGTTCCCCTGGTTATGCTCTCGCGAACGCGCCCCTGCGCTGCCGTTGCCGGCATCGGTGCCGGAGGCTTTGGCGCTGGACATGCTGGTGGAATGTGGGTAGATGGTCCGCGCTCCGAATATTGCTTTTGTATGTGGACAGGAACAGGTAGTTCGATTTGATGGTTGGAAGAGGGGTGGCGTTGGTGTGGTCGGATAAGAATTGTTGTTCTAGGTTGCTTATTGCCGTTTGATTCAAAATGCACAATGCCCACCAATCTCGACAGCAGCGGATGACTAAACTCGGGATGCCGGGAGCTGCAAGCGCAGAGAGCTATATATTAGGACCTATAACAGGAGGTTGTCGGTGGAAATAGAGGTTGCAGAGCAATTGAAGACGAGAGAAGGGGTCAAAGCGGCGAGGCTGCTAATTGTGCAGAAACGGATGATGTTGTAGTTATATTTTTGCTTGTCGAGTCCGCCACTACAACCCTGTTTCTTATCCGAGTTCTGAGGCTGTACACAAGGTTGTTTCTGCAAAACGTGGCTCTTACACTTAGGTAGATAAAATACTCAAGTACCTAAGCACGAACTGTGGCTGGCCTCTGTTCTTCCACAACATGTTGACTACACTTAGGTACTTAGGTACTTAGGTACTTACATCTTCCTCTACACTGAGTTCAACTGTGGCTCGTCAGGCCTTGGCCGCTTGGCTGATAGCTGATAGCTGATAGCTGCCCTCATCCCGCCCTGACCTTGCCCACCTTGCCGACGGTGGGGTTCCCAATGGTCTAGATGAGCTCCACCACAAAATGACGATTGAATCATTGACTTGATATAATCAATAATAGCTTGGGTGAGTTAGTGTAGATCTTTGCACGTGCAGGTCCTGTTCTCCCAACGCCATCATTCTTCCCAAGCTACGAGACCACTGGCCACGGCTCTTACCAGACAGAGTACTACCAAGGTAAATTTAGAAATCTCTAATTCTCCATAAGATATCCCCAACCGGACGCCACAAAACCCTACGCATTCACCAACTCTCCCAAACTCTCCCATTTGTGCTTGAGCTTGTGACACCTACCCACTACAGCTCTTCTCACAATGGCAACGCCAGAGCCGCCCGCATCTGTTAAATCAAAACTAGAGGCCTGGGGCAGTAAGTGAATCGATAGCCCGCCCTCTGCCACCTAGTTCGGTTTGTCCAATCGGGCGCATACTAATAATTCATTGTCCCTCCTAGATTCCTCCTTTGCACCAACGGGGCTCGCAACCCTGATAACAGCCCTCCACTACCGGCCGGCCCAGCCTCTCCCTTTATTATTCGTCCCCGTCTTGTTGTTCTCTAGCTACGCCAACTTGCAAGGGTTCAAGATTGATAGCGCCGGCGTGACGACGGCAGCGAGCGGCACATATGCCTTGCTAGCGTGGAGGCGCAAGCCTGCCGGTGGTTTTCGGGGCAAATTCTCTGTGAGGGGCGTGGTGCGAGGCGCTGCTATTGGGATCGGTCTTGTCAATGCGTTGGCTGCTGGTTGGGTGTACGCCACAGGCAATCGCGAGAAGGAAAAACAGCATCGAAAGGACAACCCTCGATGGGTTGAGTAAAGGGAACAAGAAAGTTAACTTGATATATAAGATAAAATACCGGGGGTTTGTATCCGGTAGGGGGGTTCATGCATTGTATGAACCGTGTAAAATTATTACTAGAGCTGTGACTTTAGATGTACAACACAACCTAGGCAATCTTCGAGTGTATTTCGGCCGACATCTCGGATTGATCAATGATTAGATGAACTGCACCGAAGAAAACAAATTTAACAGTCTTATATTGCTCTCACTTTAGGTTAAATAAAGAAACCTATGGAGCCTAGGGTATCCATCCTCACTATCAAATGTAGGCTCACTGCTAGCCTCAACAAAACCGAAATTCAGACCACCGCCAACGTAATGCAAACCTAGTCCATCCTTAAACTCCATGAGACTCTTCAGCACTTGATAGTCTCGGTGCCAGACCATACGCCGTCGAGAGAAAAGTTGGAACACATCAGAAAACCAATCCATACAAAAGAAAAAAAAAAAGTGTTATCTATCGCCGCCGTCTGTCAACGCCGTTTGCCCCTGCTCGTCCGCCGGAATGATTCACCCCAACTGTGGCCCAAATGCTTGAAGATGCTCCAAGTCTAAGACGATGTATTCAATCCCTTTTTGCCGACCGGGTATGTCAAGTAAAATCCTTTTTTTTCTCGCTCCTGGAAATGCGTGGTGCTCGTGACTGTCCATTGTGAGGGGTGGGGACGCTGCTTCTGAGGCCTATAGTGGCGTGAGACGTTGCTGCTCTTGGACCTTGAATTTGCTCAATGGGTAGAGGGCAAAAAGGGCCAAAATTACCACGACAGCAAATCTGTAGAATCTGCCGACAGTGCTAGGTGAAGCCACTGATCGTGATTGGCGCAAGAGGCTCGTGAAATCGAGTTCAGTAAGGTACTTGAGATCCACCTCTCGCACTTTGGGTTCTGCGAAGGTGGTGTATTCATCGATGATGCGCTTCAGGTCCCATTGGACTGACTTGCGAAGCACACCAACAACACATCCAGTCCGGTGTCTGCCATGATTGCAGTGAATCAGGAGTGGGTAGTTTTCGCGGTTAGAGACCACTGCATAAATGGCACACATCATCTCGGTCGGGATATCCTCTTTCTTTGTGCCGGCCATGTCGAAAATTTTATGCGTAATCCGATTGTCTCGAATGAACTCCTGGTAGCCATCTGGAAGCTCCTTTTTGACCAGGGTCACAATGGTCTTCAGCCTCAAACTTTGGATGAAAGGGTAATCTTGTGTTTGAGGGTAACCACTTCTGTACAGGCCATCGGATACCACTGAGAAGTTGATAGGAGGCTGATGAGAAGTGGAGGTGGGATACCCGAGCATGAGGCGACCTGTGCAAGTCTGCAATTCCCGAGAAGTGTTGTTTGCTGCCGAGTTTCGTCTGGAGGCTGCCTCGATCGATTGTGAGGCCATATTGTTGTAAGTCTCAGGCATCACGGGCCTCATCTTGCCCTCACGAGATGCGTCAGCCACCTGGGACTGGTTAGAGACGAGATTAAAATCGCCCATCTTCCGAGCTTGAAGGGCAATAAGGTGACTGCAGCCAATCTAGTTTGAAAGGGTGGATTTGAAGCAACTCTTGGAGTCCCTGTTTAGTATGGTCGATTTGTAAGAGCCGGAAGCCTCGGAGTAACAGGCTGGGTAGTAAGTTATGAGTGAGAAGTCCGATCCGGATTGTAATGATCTAGAAAGCGTACGATGTCGATCCTCAAGGTTGGTAGTAAAGGGTGATATAATAGTGTACAAGGCTGCACAAGACGGCCAACGGTCTAAGGTAGCTGAGCTGTGGTTACAACAAATCCATCTTGGATGTGGGTGTATTGGCAAGACCTAGGGGTATCATGTTTGTATTTTGCAATTGATTTGAGAAGAAGGCTGTGCGGAGGAGTACTCCAGCTGGTAATGAGATGGTGAAGGTCAAGTAGAAGATAGATACAATGGAAGGGGAAAATGAATGGGCAAAGACACGGAGATGCAAGCTATGTATGTTTTTACGGTGTTTACAATTGTTGGACTAGCGCGGCTTTCCGTTGGTGCATCTGGATGCTACGCTAGATCGGTAGCGTAAACTCTAAACCTTCGCGTAGGCCTACAGTGGGTAGAGAGCCTCCTATAGGCAGCCTGGGTGCGTGTACAGTTTTGTTGGAACCGTATTTCAGCCAGACTTATACTGAACAACAAGGCGGCGTGCTATTATTAGCGCCCACACGTTTCTAGGCAACGCGGCCTCTGCACTTCTGTGCACAACGGCGGATGATATTACAGCACCACAAAAACAAGATCATGTGTGTAGGTATTGTAGTAATTTTAGTAATTTTTAACACTCGAGTGCACATGCACGAAATGCCCGGAAATAACTCTTGTTGAGTTAAGAACGCAACAGCATGCTCGAAATGGTATTTAGACAGGTTTATAGAGCTTCCGCAAATTGGTGCATTGTACCTGCATATCAGGGAGTGGTACGGAATGATGTCAACAGGATACCTAGGAGTGGAAGTTGGGTTCGAGAAATGGATGACGCAAGCGAAGCAAGCTTAGCAAGCTTATTATACCACCCGCACGTCAAAGAAGTGCCTAGCTTTGTACTACCCAGGCGTGGGCAATAAAGCGGAACAGTGATAATTGTGCTTCTGTCTGCAGATCCCTTATGAAGTACTAAACCTAATGCATTAGTATTACTCTAGTACATAAGTCAGTTATACGGTTATAAGGTTATTAATTAACTATATAAAGGTTTTAGTAGTATGCTATAACCTATATATTATTTATATTTAATATAGTAGGTTAGTGCCTAGCATACTTATTATAGCAACTATAATAAATTGCTTACGCTATATTAAGTGCTATAACTATTNNTTTTTTTTTAAATAACTACTTTTAGTTATTATAATTAATATTTTAATATTTTAATTAATTAATTAATTTATACTTTTTTGTTCTATTTATTATATTTTATTTTTATTTTATTTTATGTATAATTTTACTAGTATATTATAAGCTTTATATTAAATATTTATTATTATTATAAGCTAAAAATAAGTTATTTTTATTATATTTATTAGCAGTTTTATTTTTTTAAAACTTTATAKATTATGCTAATAAAACTAGGTTTTATAAAAAACTTTATATATAAAACTATATATTATGCTAATATAACTAAGTTTTATAAAAACTTTAAATATAAGATTATATATTATATTAACATAACTAGGTTTTATAAAAAGATTAAAGCTTATAAATAAGCCGATTTAAAGCTTAAAGCAAGCTTTAAAAAAAAGAAAAATAGTATTACGCAGACTTTTTTTNAAAAAAGTTTTAAAATACTTTTTATATATATATAGCCTAGCTAGTTCTAAACCTTTTTAAAAAAACCCTTTTTTTTAAAAGTTNCTTTAAACACTATAGCTAATTATTAAATTATTAAAAATATAAAGCTATTTCTAAGCTTAAAATATTTACTTTTATAATAAATAATTAGCTACTATTTAAAATACTCTTTTTTTTTATGCTAGCAACTAGGTTTTATAAAGCATTACTTTTATATTAAAGCTAGGCTATATAAAAATATTACTTTAAACTATGTTAATATAACTAGGTTATATAAAAAACTTTATATTATATTAATATAATTAAGTTTTATAAAAAACTTTAAATTATATTAGCAAAACTAGGTTTTATAAAAAACTTTATATATTTAGTAAATCTTACTAAGGGTAGTGTAGTATTGAGTAATAATAGTGATAAGGATAGAATGACTTTGACATAGTTAATAGCGAAGCTATTGACTATTGTCAAAGTCATCTATCCGAATTACCATGTGGCTTGTATTGTGGCTAGGTGGCGCTGCTGCGCAGCGCCACCCCTAGTCTGTCTGTGTCAATATTATGCTAGCAAAACCAGGTTTTATAAAAAACCTTATATATAAAACTTTTTAAATTACGCTAACAAAACTAAGTTTTATAAAATATTTTATACTTAAACTATAAACTATATTAATATAATTAAATTTTATAAAATACCTTATATATAAAACTTTATATATAAAACTTTATATATAAAACTTTATATATAAACTTTATATATAAACTTTATATATAAAACTTTATATATTATGCTAATATAGCTAGGTTTTATAAAAAACTTTATATATTATGCTAATAAAACTAGATTTTATAAAAAATTCTATATATAAGATTATATATTGCGCTAGCATAACTAGGTTCTATAGAAAACTTTAAATTTAAGACTATATACTACGCTAATATAACCAGGTTTTGCAAAAAAATTAAAGCTTATAAATAAGCCGATTTAAGGCTTAAAGCAAGCCCTAAAAAAAAGAGAAATAATATTATACGGACTTTTTTTAAAAAGTTNCCGAGATACTTTCTATATATATATAGCCTAGCTGGTTCCGGACCCCTCTAAAAGAAACTTCCTCCTTAAGAGTTCCTTGGACGCTATAGCCAATTATTAGATCATTAGGAATATGAAGCTATTCCCAAGCCCAGAACATCTGCCCTTGTGACAATATACCGAGTATATATCTGATAATAGTGTCAACATTAGTCAAAGTATTGGGTCACAGGGTTAGATAACCCACGGTCACTCAGTGTCAACATCTTCCACCTTAATACCAGACCTTCCTTCCTTCCGCTTAGCTTAGGTAGTTAGTCACATAAAAGGTCCTGTTTTCACCTCATCCTGAGTGGCGTACGCGACTCTATAACTTCCAACGGCCATCGATCAAGTCCTTCGTACCCCACAGATGCTACCCATTTCCTCAACTAAGTTCGCAACATTCTCACACCCATTTCGGCAGTCCCGTGCCACGGAGCGTACACGGGACCATGGTTCAAGGCTGTCCCCATGCCTTTAAATAGGAGTTTGATCATTCGCGTGTGAAATGGGTGTGGAGGTGGAAGGACACGGGGTCGAGGATTCTTTAGGGAAGCAGGAATGGTTCTTCCACAAAATCGGCAGTCTCGTTCAATAGTTCCCTCACACCCATATCCCCTTTGGTACTTGGTCCTCTTCGTTCCTCCGAATACTCTGGCACATGACCCAGACATGGCTGCACATTTCGCACATGCACCTTTCTTGGCTTCCGGCCGGTCCAAAGATGGGTATCAGTCGGTTCTCCCACATCCAGCTAACTGACCGCCAGCCTTGGTGTGCTACCGGCTCCGCAATCACATACAGGAAAAAGTAATCGACCACCACAAGCATGTGCTTATGACTTCCAATTACGCCCCAAGCACCGCATTATTCTGGTTCCATGATACGTAGTAATAAATCCGATCGTAGAGAGCAGTAACAGCGTATTCATAAGTTCCCATTTGTTCTTAAAATCTGACTTCCTCTACACCATTCTGCGGCTTTCGATCTCACCCCGGTTGAAATATTATATTGATTCGTTTGTGGTAGCCTTGAATAATGTTGCGAAACTGCATCGTTACTTCCGAAATCTATTGTAGCTACTAGAGTGCCCTTGAATATATATGTTTTGGGCTCTTAGATCAAGCAACCAATTTGAGCTCTCAATTCTCCTTCCGAAGACGCTATTCTTTCGAAAACGAATAACCCCGGCCAGACTCAAGTAAATAAGCAGTTGTGAGTAAGCTGCATTTACACGAAGGGTAGGTTATATCCATTACACATTCGTATTACAGCTCACCGATGACGGAAGCTACTCTTTGCATAATAACAAATGTTTATCACCCCTTATACTTGCTTTGTGACAGAGCATAATGCCTAGGTTCCTTTACGTTCTTTTTTNCTCTAATGGAATAGCCCTCTTCGATTTCCGTGTGCCTGATGCCGGACCTGTCGCTCGACAATAATTCCTTGGGTCGTAAAAGTAATTCCTATAGACAATAGATTTCCCGCTGGTAAGTGTCTAATCAGTTGCCTTGGCCTAGTTTGCGTATTCTTTATTCTCTATATCTGAGGGACGTGATGACCCGTCTTCTGCGCCCTCTATGGCGCCCATGTTGACCCCATATTATTGTGTAGAGGCACCGTGGCATGGGACTCCTATATACTAATCCTAAAGGCACTCAGGAAGAGGCGTCGTTGTGAGTTTCGACGAACTTCGTTCAAAACAACACCCTATTAATTTAACATCTCTGAGCGTTTTTTTTCAACTGCTCATATGCATAGAGTCTATCAATGATTGGTTTGTGACGCAATATAAGTGCGTATTGGTGGGTGACGCTCGGCTCGTCGCTAATGGAAAATTGGATAGAAATGTAGCAAAGCTAGACGGGATAGAATCTGGGTAAAAGTCTCAATCGAAAGGGGATGATAGTCTTTTCTGGAATACAGACAAAGGAAATCTCACCGTCTTCGGTTAGATGGCCCTGAAACTGGGTGAGCTCTTGATAGTCTCGTTCGACTTTTTCGGTTGTTGTGGGACATTCGTATTTGCTACTATCAACACAACCCCTGGGGAAGTGCCGTGTTGTGAAGATCTGCAGGGGCCGTGTGGGCTTGAAGAGGGCTTGAAGAACCTAAACGGAGTTCAGGGGAGCTTCGATAACCAGGGGCATAGTGTGCTTGTAGCCAGGCCCTGGGATATTCGTTTTGGAGATCCTCTCTCATATGTCGCTTGTGCGCTCGAAACGTCGCCCGTATATGCCCACACAGCGCTACCCGGCCCCTCCATCGGTAAGTACTTCTCGGCGATCTCCTTTGACATCATTTTGGCCCTCGGAGAACTTGATGGTGGGTGAATTATAAGAATTGCATCGAAGACTAGAAACACTGGGTTAGGGTGAAATTCGTGGATACAGTAGACGGATAGCAATCCACTTCTAAGCACCTCCTTGGAAGCTCTAAAGGTCTATCCGAGGACCACTAAGTCGAGTAATGCAACAACAAGCATACTAACATACTTGAGTAAGCACTTTGAGATATTAGCGAATGCCTTAAACTGCATGTTTGCAGGTAAGGCTCTCATGCGATGATTGAGTACCTAGCGTCTCAACAGCTCCCACCGCGCTCTAGCTACGGATGAATCATCGGTCTACCGAAGAAAAAGGCAGCAAAAGATACCCACATTCCCAATGGTAACTAGGAAAATATTAAAATGAAAAATGCGTTTTAAGTGCTGGTATATCTTTGTCGCACTGGCCACTTGTACATTTCACAACTACTAAAGCTTCTGCAGGACTATGGGAACCTTGAAGCGTAAAAGTGTTTACACTGTCTCTTCGGTGACATTCATGGGCCTCACGTATCTACCTCATCACGCGAATATACTGCTACAAAGATGTATAAAATAGCTCAATTAATTCTTGGCCACCTATGTCGAAAGTATAAGGGGTCAAGGAGTCACTGTCATATCAATATACGAATAGGGGCAACGGTCACCAAATTATGTATATATAGAGGTCTTCCCACCTACCTAACAGTGTGATAATTAAGTCAATTCAATCAACTGAACCACTCATATATATACCTACTACTTCAACAACCTCTACGTCTACCATGCAAAGCTCTCGTTATGCCACCAAACGGATCTACCTCTTCTAACCCAAGCTCCGACGTGATATCTTAAGTCTTGTGCCATTGCCTCCGGCCCACAGACGAGCACCGCAATCCTCTCTTCGAAGCCTTGTCTGAAAACGTCATCCACGATGCTCTGTAGGTCTGGCCGTTTATTGCTATATGTCGGTATTTGTCTCGCCTGCTGTCCATTGTCTGACAAGCTGGCTAGCTCTACGTCGCTGTCATCACTTAATCTTGCATCGTCGGTCGCGTTGTCTACTATATCTCCTGTGAGGAATAGCTGAATGTTATCATCATCCGTGATACTCTTCCCTTCCCCAGTTGCAGGCCATGTAGCATCGCCAGCGGCGCGCACTGCCCAGACCATTTGGACACGAGCCGTGGGGTTTTCAGCTAGTATCCAGCGATAAAGCGGTAGTGTAAAAGTCGCTCCCACTCCGCCTGCGACTAAAAGAATCCGGTCAAAATCGGGGCTCGCCAGGTTCGGAAAGCGCTTGGCACATCCGTAGGGACCATCGAATGAGAGTTTGACCTTGGAATCAGCGCTTGTTTTGCTCGCGAACTTGGCGAAAGCCCTAGTCATGGGGCCATCGTGTTGCCGAGCAACTAATGTTAGTTCTCCGGAATTCTCATCTACCGCAGCGATAGAAAAAGGGTTAAACGAAAACTCAAAGACGAGATTCGCTGGCGCTATAGGGTTCTTGCCCGGTCGAGAGGCAGAGGGTATGCTTAGGTAGATATGTGTGCCTGGGTTCTTCGCGAAGCGGTCGATCTTACCCCTTGGGATGGTACCGACGAGTTTAACAAGATCAGTGCCTGGAATCAACTCGACCTCCGTGTCGGTCGTAATAGTATCAAATCTGCGCTTCGCAATATCCACAAGGAACACGATAAGTGCTTCCCATACGTATAAAGAGGCATGATGCGCATGAAAGTAGATGGCCGGGGGAAGCGCAAGCGCCACTAGGAGATGTGTTATGAAGAAGACGCGATATGAGTACTGTCGCACAAGCGATAAAGCGGTCCCAAATAAGAAGGACATGGCAGCGATCAAGGCAAAGCCTAGCGCTGGCACAAGAGATCTGATCTTCTGCCCAAGTATACTATTTTGGTAATAGAAGTTAACGTAGAAGATCGCGTGCAGAGCCACAAATATATAGATGATGCGACCCAGAACGCGGTGCCAGCGATTGACCTCCTCATGTGAGGACTTTAGCGCTAGCGCGATTGGATTGAGACTCTTTAGCGATAGGAGGTACTGTATTGGGAATTGTGATACGCCGACGATGCCGAAGCGTCTGGTAAGGTGGATATAATCTGCAATGAGAATCAGCTTCAACGGCCTTTTATTATCCTTGCATCGAATTCTATATTGAGTCGGTAAAGCAATAATCTTACCATTCCCTGTGCCTACCACGCACAAAGCGAGCAACCACATCGTCCACACAACTCCGCCGATGATCTGATCCCGCGGGCCCCAGCCCCAACCCAAAAATACGACATCGTCGCCGAACCACCAGGCAATCTTCCTGGCATTTGTGCTATATAGGCCTACAACACTCAATCGTTGTCGCTTCAAAGTTGGCGAGTCAGGCACAGCGGCGTAGCTCCCGCGATCCGATCCAGTTGCCTTAGCTACACCCCATGCTAGGAAACGGTAAAATAGGAACAGCGCGATCGGCACCAGCGCAGACAGCTGCGCGATTAACCCATAACGATCAAGAGTGTGTCGACGAGCCTGCAGCTGTTCTGCGTCAAGGTCGACGAATTGATAGGGCCAGCCCATATTTTCCCTCCTTCCTGCTAGATTTCCCCGGATTGACCGACAAGCCGGCTAAATCCAACGTGACCCAATCTGTTGGTACCAGAGATAGTTGGTGAATGGAACTTCAATTAAGCATAAACCTAGCGGGCTCGTTCAAAGTGGGACACCTGTTATTAGAGAAAGCTTGTTTCTACACCTAGACGACACGTTGTCAACGGAAGACAATAGGACGGCGATAACTGGATCATCTTGCGCGGGTTCAGCTTCGGCTCGGTCGGCGTTGGGTTTCGCTAGGCCGATTCGTGTCATCATTTCATGCCTTCTCATTGGTCTAAATGCAGACGAGATCAGCGTTAGGATGTTTTGAGCAAAGTTCGTGCTCCCCCGCCTTTGAGTCTAACCTAGTGTACACCAGCAAACTCAAGGGATTAATAATCGTGGATAGGCGCGCACTTCCAGACTGGTCCATTTCATTGGCTTATATAATACCATCCATCGATTAGAACACTCAGGGCACATAAACCATAAGCCAAAATCTAATCAACATTAACCTTTTAAAAAAAANGAGGCTTTCTAATTCGGAACGAGTTATCCAATTTATGGAACGGTGCAAAGAATCAGATTAGTGTGAAAGAGTTGTTGTATTGTTATTTGCTATCGATTCCAGACCCAGCTCCCATTTGTTTTATAACTGGGAGGGTAGATAGTACTTGTATTAGGGGGGTGTAAGCGTTTTCGGCTAGCTTTTAGTGCGCAGCTAGTACTGCTACTCAAGTAACCTTGAATTTAGGATGTAATTAAAAACAACGCAATAATAAACAAATTTAAAAGCAACGCAGTTGAACTAAAGTAGGTAAGCAACCCGTTTTACAAGGTATTTGAGTCTGGTATGCCTTTAATTATGTTAGTGTAAAAGGAAAGTTGTATGGTAGGTCCCCAAACCCTGTAAGACCACCTAGCAAGAGATAGAATAGATTAATACAGGGAAAACGGATGATGGGGGCTGATTATGGTAACGTGCCTTCAACCATCAATCGAATGAGTTGGTCTCTGTGTCCGCGTTTATATCTTGGCAGACGACAACAACCCCTTCGGGAAGAGAACCCAATGGGCTTGTCTCACTGGCCGCGGCAAGGGGACTTGGATGAAGTTAGTTCGAGTCCGATGCATTGCTTCGATTGTTTCCGACAATTTCGAGGCACCAGTCCAGCGGCTCGCTGTTTTAGGTAGGTCGTAGCGGCAGCAAAGTCATCACAAGTAGATCGTAATTCGCATGAGGCCCCAAACGGCGAATACAATGATTACGCCGAAGATACAGAACTTATAGCCGAGCAAGAAACAAAGGTGAGCACAATAAATCTGGGTTTTACGTAGTTGTACCATATTTTTAAGAACAACGGCAGAGTGCTACTCTGACTCTTGGGATCGGAACTTTGTAAGACGGACGTCTTCTGCCTGCTGTCACGCCCAGCATTCTGGAAATAAAGAGTCTAGACCATTAGCATAGCGTCTCCGAGGCCATATATAGAAAGGCAGTGAAACGCAAGTTTTATGTTATCGATTTAATCGCCTACTGCCTATAAAAGCAACCGCTCCTCGGCATAAGCTAAGTAGCCTAAGAAAGTTCTCAAACAATGCAACATGCTTTAAAAATCATGCTATTAGTATGTTACGGGTATCTTACCTCTGCATATAAGTCAAACCTAGCAGCCTGCTTAAATATGGGTAGACGGTCCGGGTTTATCAAATAGACTTGTAATATTTCTAGCCAATATTGGCTGACACTGCTTAGTATTTGTTTTTTGAGTGTTTGACCCAATAGGGATTGTTCCAGTAATACGAGTTGCCCTGCTGACTGCTTCTTCATTGTCACAGAATGCGTATCATAGTTGCAGATACCTAGCTCAAGCGTCCCGGTTGAATACGTTCTACTTCGGTGGATGGTGTAACAGTATGTTGCTATGGCCTGATATGCTCCGTGATGCTCATATATAATGATCCTACTATTCAGCCTCTCCTTTGCCCGGCCCATACCCATCGTACAAACAAGTCGCTGCCCTAGTACAGGCCGTTACCGTCCTACCTACCTTGCTAGTGGTAATCTTCCCTATCAGGTGTATCAAGTAGGTATGACCACCAATGCAGAATATCATAGTCTTCAACAACTTCTCGCCACGCTTCCTCGTCGTTAAATACCGCAACCTAAGGCACAACTGGCCAGGCAATGATTCTTTCACATTTACATTGTCGTGTTGTTCCCCGGTAGCACCGATGGTGGGAGGGAATATCTGAGTCCTGAGGATAGAGAATTAATATCGAAAAGGTAATCACGGGAGGACGTAGCCGTCGATTATGGCCAGTTGAAGCTTATAAGGTGGGATCAAAGGTAACGTCGGGCTCCCCCTGAAATCCTAGTCTTGCTCAATGCTACTGCGGGTGTCCTTAACCCCTTTTCCTGTCGTCATAGTGGGTGTCTAGAATGCAAAGAAGGTGGGTGGCGCTGGATACTTCCGCTTTGGAATGCCGAATGAAGAGAGTCATGCCGCAGGCTTATTTGTGTGTAACAATAAGTAATGTAACCCAGTGTGCCTACTTTGAGTAAGACTGCGGGCCGAGTACCGACTAAAGCACGAATGACAAGGGGCTATAGAGTGGCAGCTTGGAACTTCGGGCCAATAATTCTCTCAAAATCTTAAGGTCCTCGGATTCTTGGACAATTAAGCCCGTAACTCTAGGAATCCTAAGGCCTATTTATACTCCTTGGGCCTCAATACAACTCCATATGATTTCATTTAGTTGAAGACCTGTTAGATCTTGATGCCTTATCGTTGTGAGTTTTGCGGATAGGACTTAGACTCGTGATAGGTAGTCCTATCTTGGCAATCTTGGCCCTGTGACAACGAGGGTAACGTCTCCACGTCAGCAAACCCCGCGCGGGTCGTTATGCTTGGTACTTTTTGACATTCGCACGGCGTCGTAGCCTGCAGCGATCGGCAATTCGAACTGCTTCATGAGGCTTATGTCTTATCGCCGATCGCTCGTCTTGGCATCAACAGTCTGGAGAGAAAAGACGGAATGCAACATGTTTTTGCCATGCTTACCTACGTGCTGTAGTCGAGTCGGGCTTTTGTATACCTGTTACAACTCAGGAGATACAAGGGGTTTGGTTTTGGGGAGTGCCTCGTATTCTTTAGTTGTTAGCCATTACCTAATGCCGGCATTGGCGCGGCATCGGTATTCCGGTGTATTGATCTTCTAAGCAGCACCGTGAGGATTCACTCACATTCTGTCTCCTGGTGATGGAAAATGCGATATAAAGTCACCAGAGTGGCGAGGAGAGGATAGAAGAGGTATAGATAAATGATCATTTTGGTAGTATTCAAAATAGAGAGCTTGTTCAGTTGCTGCTGTTTCTCTCATCTACTCAAAAATATACCCCCTTTTTTATCACGTCTCTTGGCTAGCTACATGATGAGTCCCAGTCTAACGAACGAAACCGAAACTGATCAAACACATCAACAACTAGACACGACTAGTTCTGATTGTGTCCCAGTGAATTCACAGATGGATACGAATCCTATTCAGAATGGTAATGGCTTGAACGGATCGAATGGTCGTGTGAAAAAGGGGGATGAATACGCTTTGATGCGAGACTGTAATGCGAGCGCTCGGTAGATTCCCTCCCTAAGACGCCACTACATGATCAACTCAGTAACGCCAAAGACTAGACTCACGGCTCAACACTATCTTTGGAAGGACCTTCTCGGCTACTTGGTCCACCCCGACATCCCCACACGATCTGCAGACTTGAAAGTTGCAGACGTCGCCACCGGTAACGGGTATGTGACTTTTTACCAAAACGGTTCTAATCAGCTATTAATCATCTCTAGCATCTGGCTCCATGACCTAGCCCGCCATGCACCCCCATCCGCCGAGTTCCACGGCTTCGACGTTAGTCTAGACCAGGTCGGACACCGAAGCTGGCTGCCAGCGAATATCCACATGCACACTTGGAACGTATTTGAAGAGCCTCCTCCCCAGTTCTGTCAATACTTCGACGTTGTCCATGTCAGACTTATCACTGTTGTGATCAAGAATAACGATCCCCGGCCTGTCCTCGCGAACCTGACCAAGCTGTTAAGTACATTATCGATGAATCGTGAGACCCAATGCGGCGGTAAAAACTGACGTATTCGATTCCAGAGCCTGGAGGTTTCCTTCAATGGGACGAAGTCGACACTATTACCTGCTCTGTTAAGACCGTCCCCGGCGGCTCAGCGGAGAAGCTGGACCAACTCAATTCTCAACTCAGGGGGAATGATACGTAAGTGTTATGTCTAGTGTCTCTCTATTGTATCCGTACTTATCCTTTATCGCAGCTGGAAATACCAGCTAGTGGATATTATGCGTCAAAACCAGTATAGCGAGGTTTCCCTGTACAACTATGAATATGGGCTCGGCATGGCACGATTCTGGAACGACATGTAAGCTTATATCTCACCCGCAGTCCGGAATGCACAGTTGATTGACTCTCTGTAGTTATGTCAGCACCTGGAAAGAATTCGCGAAGAATGTGTTGAAGACGCCAGAGGAATCGGACGAGCTAGAGACGAGGGGGATGGCTGAGGCAAGGGAGGGTGCGGCCATCATTACTCCTAAGCTTGTATGGGTCGCGAAGAAGCACAAGTAAATTTATTGGCTGTCCTGTACAGTATAGGATTTATCAGGGAGCCATAGACTATATTAGTTACCAACCTAGCGACTTCATTTCTCACCAGCCTCCCGGGGCTCAAGATGCTTTGAATTTATTGCCGAGTCTCACGATGGTTGCCGCCAATGCTTCAGGTTGACTGACGAACGGCATATGGCCAGTGTCGAAGTCAATCACATCCCATTTCACCTTTGATTTCTCGAGCCATGAATCCTGTAGCCACGAGGGATTGCAGCAGTCCTTCAGCGTGTGCACGTATGCTCTCCTCCCGTCGAAGGCCTTGTCGGCCCAACCCGGCGCTGTGGCAGGGGTAGCAAACGCCAAGAGTGAATGGGGGTTCATATCCTTTGCGAATTTGGACTCGAGCGTGGGGTCGCAATCATTGTATAGGATTTCCATGGCCGGCTCAATGACCGCAACACCCTTGGATGGCTAGATTCAAAAGAAACCCGCATGTTAGATGATCTTGACGTCCGGTAATGATGGCTAGCGATCGGCCTCACCTTATCCACCTTGATNAAACGGGGGGTGGGTNGCCCCCAACCGCCTGCGAGAGGGANTTCGCCCTCGAGCGTGATGTTACCGGCGACGTAGATGAGCCCGACAACGCCGGTGGCTTGGCCGTTTGCCTGGCGGGTTTGTTTGTCGAGATCCTTCACAGCGGCGCCGGCTACGACGCCACCGAATGAGTGGGCGAGAACGATGACGTCTTTCTGCTGCTCCAGGAGAGGAAGAAGTACATTGTTACGAAGAGAGGCGATATCTTTTTCACAGGTTGTCGTACTTGGGTCTACCGGATTGCAGCTGGGGTATGGTCCCGGGTGGGTTGCGAAGCCGGCTTCCTTTAGGTATGGTAAGAGCGGATCGAAGCTGTCCGGCTTGCAAAACGCGCCGGGAACGAGGAGGATGGTTGGTAGGTCTGTAGGAGACATGCCGACGGTGTTGGAGCAGGCCGACTACAACTGAGATGTGATGTTAAGAGATTGGGGGAGGTAATTTGTTTCGGGTTTCAATAGACAGACGTATTCCGGTCTTCAAAAAGTAGCTTCTGTTACCAGGGAATTTATCGGTGCAAGTGAGGCCGGATCGGCATTCGGCATGCGACGGGGATGCCGATTAGCAAGAGGAAGCTCAACCACAGTGCAGAGTAAAATGCTTAAGATATATACTTAGAAATGTATGGTCGAGTGAGTATGCACTTTGCCGATCAGCGCAGCCGGGTTATTCGATTTCCGGTCGCAAACCGAAGTCGGGTAGACTCTCGGCGTGTACAACATGAAATGCACAAGTCTACTAGTAACCTTCTTTGCCGATCATCAGGGTCTAGAATGCTGCTTTAGGTATGGAATTATCTAGGACCTAACTGTTTGGGTCGCAGGTCGCAAGGCTAGCAAACCAGGGCCAAGATAGAGTCTTTCTGGTCAGCATGGTATTTATGACCTAACCTGCCTAAGGTTACTTGGCTGATCAGATGCCCGAGTGAGGCATGCATACATGATGTTGATGTCGACGGTAAGCTGGTCTTCATTTGACTAGGTACACCAATGCCGCCTTAAGGTACCTACTGAAGAAATGCGGGATGGTAGCATTCTGTCTGCATCAGCCATCGCACAGTCTGTCCCATTTTATTCCACTGTATCTATCCCTAGGTACCTTCGTCTACACCCCAAGTATCCTACATATAAACATCTTATATAGTACCCAAGTTAGAAACCATCTCCAATACATTGGTCCTCTTTTTCTTGGCTCCCATCTTTACTGCTTATGTCAAGTACACACGCCTGCTTGTCTGACGTCTGACGTAAGTGGGACCCGGAAGTTGCCCCTTGGAGACTGTAGGTAGGGGCCAGCAGTCAGCCTCTGCATACAACACCCTCCTTTTCGATATGGGGAGGTTGTTTTTGCGAAGGCTAGAGAGGGGAGGGCAACATCATATATCATGGCATCTAATCTCCCTAATACGAATGCCTGTCGGCTTATCTTGTCGGCTCAATACCCCCCCCACTCTCGAATTCAATCCGTTTTGTTGTTGCCGTCGTACTATGATTAGATAATCATGAATCTATTGCGCGCCGTTGACCTCTCAGAAACCCGTCAGCCAAATCTCTATGCAGCCATAATCATCTCCTTCTTCCTCGCCGTCGTCGTCGTCGCGCTCCGGTTCTGGTGTCGCTGGAGCAATGGCGTTGGCTTCTGGGCCGACGATTGGCTCATCTTAGTCGCGCTTGTGAGTTATACACTACTACGTCACTCAACCTTGTTGAAATCCCCTTTTCATATTGCTAAAGTAGAACACATCTAGGCATCTTCTCTGGGCTTGACTGCAGATCAACTATGGTGTAAGCATCATGCTCACACGCCTGCGATCATTCACAACTTTCGATTTAGAACACGCCTGACCTGATTAGGGATCCCCCTTGGTCTCGGAAAACACATTCAGGCATTTGGTCCAAATGTCGTTGAGATCTTCTCGATTGGTCTTTTCACGGCCGAGTTGACTTACACCGGTGTCATCGTCTTCGTGAAGCTAGCTATCCTCGCCTTGTATTGGCGTATCTTCCACCAAAACAGCAGCATTAGACTCCCGGTTGGCGTCCTGACTACAGCTGTCTTGATGTGGGGTATTGCCGTTGTAAGTCCATCCTCATCACTAGTCTGCCCGTCCTACTAGGCAAATACATTATAGCCTAATGTTAGATCGATAGTTCTTCTTGACTCTGCTTCAATGCATACCCCCGCGAGGTTTTTGGGATAAGACCATCGAAGCCTCTTGCAACGTTGATAGCCAGAAATTCCTCTTTGCTATTTCCATACCAAATATCCTCATCGACGTCACGCTTCTAAGTTTGCCTATTCCATACGTGATTAGGCTTAATATCGCAAAAAGCCAGAAACGCGCTATCCTCTCGATGTTCACCCTGGGTGGATTGTATGTGATGTCCCCGACTCTTATTTCTCCTTCGGGTCACACGTGGCTAACACCAGGAAGTGTCTGCATCGCCTCTATATTACGGCTAGTTGCAGTAGTCACTCAACCCGACAACGAGGACCTGACATGGAACATTATCAATCAAAGTATCTGGGCTACGGTGGAGGCAAATCTAGCGATCATCTCGGGTATGTCTATAAGTTATACCTCACCAGCAGTCACAGTAAACTGAATTTCATAGCATGTTTACCAACATTACGACCTATCTGGATCATCGTTAGAGGAAAGAAAGCTAGTAAAGAACAGAACACCCCACAAATAACCCCTGCTGTCAAGAACCCATATAAAAACCGCTCTCCATATTCGTGGGCACTCTCGATGCTGAAATCGAAAGCCGAAGAAGAAGAAGGCGGCCAAACCTTCACATCGCGCACGTACGTCACCAGCGGCAATTCGAGTAGGGGACTCATCGACGAACAGCAACAGCCACGACTAAGTGCACCGATCCCTTTATCTCATGTTGAGGCGAAACAATCCAACGATCTAGACAATACAACAACAGGGAGTTCATGGAATGCGCCAAACCCAATATACCCACCAGAATAAGCTGAGGAAGTTCCTATTGGGCCCTCGACGTCGACTTGGAGAGTGTCTTTTGAGAACACCGGCCCAGGGGTAGATCTGGGTTCGGCAATGCCCATCGCTTCCTTGGCATCATGGCAACTATTCGAATTCGGGATAAATGCCGAGAGCGCGGTGATAATTCTTTGATCGTTACATCTCAATCGACTTAAAAAAGTACATAGTTCTGTATTAAATTGACTAATTCTTCAATAATCTAATTAACTGATGTTGCATGGTAATGTTGTGGTATCTCCTTCTTGAAAGGACTTCGGTAATTTATTTGATAAATAATACTTCCCCCCTTCTATCTAGCAATCATTTAAACATTATAGCTCGATCAAAATGACTTAGTTATATGTAGCGCATGACCAAAAAAACAAGGCTATCTCTTGTGACAACATTACACCCTAAGCGAGCATTATTCAGAACGCACACCTTGAAATAGTCACGGCTAAGCTTTGCGGGATCGCTTATGTCACACCGTGCACTCGTTTCCCTAGGAGAACAGGTCTACTAGGTCTGATGGGAGGCTACATTTCGTGAAGAGTCGCCGTTTGGGAACCAGTATCTTCGATTCAACCGTTTCAACTAGGTAGCTATTGAACTGACTCTACGACGGTCTTTTAGAGACTTTGACGAGCCCGAGGACAATCAAGTACGATTCCGGGAAACGCATTAGAGCCTAGGAGGTACAGAAAGATGTACTCGACGCTGCCAATGACATCCGTGCATGTTAAAGCCCCCCCCCCCCCCAAGTTGGTCGGGGATAGGTTGGGTTGGCGAAGCGCATGTTTGGGTAGGAGACAACGGTTGGGACACTGATATATGGTGGGTATAGCGCTCCTAATTGTTGAAGTAATAGGTATATGAGTGGTTTTTTGGTTGCCTTCATTGACTCAACTGACTGACTTTAGGTAGGTAGGTGGGAAGACCTCTATATATATACCTGATTTAGTGACCGTTGCCCCTACCCTACAGTAACATGATAGTGACTCCTTGACCCTATTATACTTCCGACACTACTAGCCCCCTTCCCTTCTCTATTCCTACTTTAACTACTAGAGAAATACTTTGAATTCGCTGCTACGGGCACTACTACGCTCCTCCGCGCCTTGAACACCCCAGGCAAAAAACTGGACTTATAAACCTCTAACGTGGGAGAGCCATCTGGGTGAAAATACAATCCCAGCTGACTTGTCACCCTTGCGGATCTCGCGTCGGAATATCCACTGCTGAGCTCGACATGACTCCGGAAACGCATCTTATTCCCCTCTAGACTAGTTGTGCTATTTTTNACTGTGGCTCCGCTTAGCAGCAGCAACAGCTCGCGTGGCTTTTCGACTGGAGATTATCGTGGGGACGCCGTTGTCTCAACGGGAACTATAGTGTCGGAACACGTAGAAAATCCCAACTGCGGACAGGGGCGACATTAATTCATGGTCTTACGGAGTCGGCGAAACGAAATTTCGGATCTGACGTTGCTAGTGCTCCAAATAGCGTGACGGAGCGCCGTCGCTCACTGTACTAACTGGGGTAGGGGTTAGAGAAGAGGCGTGGGAGAGACAACCTCGCATGTGGAAACTTATCTCGCTCGGATAGCGTCGCGTGGTTATCTCGAATTAATGTTTCAAATTCTGTAATTTTGGAGTTACCTTCATTCGCTAATAACGCACTAAGCTTTAGCTCACTTCGAGGGCAAGCTAGTTAAATTGCTACTGTTGAAGTGGAGGTTACTGACTCGGTTGAGTTATTTTAACTCGTCATCTGAGTGTATTTTATTGAAGTCTAATCTTTACCTTCTTATAGCTAATTGTTTGTTTCGGTCTATATTAATGATCTGATTATGTGCCTACATCTTATTCAAGGCGTTGCTGTCAAAACAACGCTCCGTCAGCTTAAATGAGGAGACGAGTAAGCAGCGGAGAGATGTAACTGTATCGGACATAGAAGGCCTGAAGTTGTAAGAAGGCTAGAAAAATATTTTTAGTACACTATGACTCCCTCACGAACGTGTCTGCAAGCCGTATCTCCTCATTGAGGGTAATCTAGGTGACTCGGGGGCCAGCCGCGCCGCCACAAACGCTGTGGTACCCCAGTGTTTAACGTTGCGCAAAGAGTATTAGCAACTAATGTAATCGTCTCTGCTAGTTTCAAGCCTTATTCTATAGACGGTGTAACGGTAGGAAATAGTCCTAGTCCTAATGCTAGGCATTGTGACACTAACTCCTGTCCGTCTATATTTCGGGGCCGAGAGAATGTTGATGCCAAGTTCAAGTTCACTGGGCGGAAGTCACACGATGGAAAGGGAATGATGACCCTAATTCAGTTGTTGAACATGCGAAGGCGTTGATATCCCCAACCAGTCCGTTGATGGCCTCATACTACTTTCGGGTTGTCTTCTGCCAAACCCGAGACAACGGGGATTAGCATAAGACTAATGCAAGCCACAACGCAGATCCAGACGCCAAAATCTCATAGGGCATACACTACCCCTCACAAATCGGCCAACACGCTTGCTAGCGTATCTAGGGGCAATCGTGCACTCTAGCACGGCTGTTTGTAGCAGTAATGAGAGAAAGTCAGTGACGAATGCGTAATTTTCTTGGGGTGCAGGTGTCAGCAATCCCTGGAAACACAAAGCAGAAGATGCCAACAAAGGGAATGAATGCATTCGCTATGAATAAAAGCTGGGGAAGATCTATAGAAGCGAATGGAACGGCACTCGGGGAAAAAATGATGTAGGGTGCCGGTACCCAGCAACATGTTGTACACATGGAATTTACACTAGGGCGTTAGATCGTTACCGCAGGATATCACAACATAGTACATTCGATCATCAGACTTGACTGTATTCAGCTCGGACAAGGTTTACGTTTAGTGTTAGACATCAGCTGCTTTTAATAGAACGATAGAAAAATGGGATGATATACTTACTAGGGAGTGCTGATACGGGGTGATCGGTAAAGGGAAAAGGCAAGGGAAAGGAAGAAAAAGAAGTTATCTATGGGTCTTAGCGGAACCATTGTACCGAGTTGGGGGAGCGGGCGCGCATGAGGGGTACATAGGCTGACATGAATTGACTGCTTTTAGGTAAGGCTAACTTGAATGCGTGGACTGAGGAAGTCCGAGGAGAATAAGCATTCAGCTGGAGCTGTAATCCTCGTTGCAATTCGTCGGCTTGAGAGAGCTACTGACCCCAAATACTTAGGTAATTTTGAATGTCCGTAAAACATCGTGAGGCTGAAGTTCGCGCCGTCCAGCGCATCTCCCTAGGCAATTAGGTCAGACAAGCATGCACCTGTACATAGTAGGTTAAGTTCGGTCCCGAGAAACATGAACACATCACCGGGCGCATTAGGCGATAAAAAANTGACAATCAGTGAATTGACATGTGTAAATACACCTAGATACATAGGTATACAGGTAACATCATGACGGTTAGAGACTTGCATCTATAGGCATTTATCTTGTAACCCCTGTTTAATCCGAATCGTCACACTCAGCAGCATCTTTCACGATGACATAAAACGGCCGGCTGGGCGGAAGGTCTGAGTGAGACAAACAAATCAGATCCTGTTCTCACCTTTTGCGACTATTGTGTCTTGTGACCCCTTTCGCCGGATCTATGCCTAGGGTGGCTTATGGGCTGCGGACTGGATCATAGTCACGCCACGTAGAGCTGTTGTAGGACATTGTTTTTCCGACGCCTTTGTTGACACAATGCAATCGGATCCGAGACTTCATGACTTCTCAATGAAATATTATAAGAACTCTGACCATCAGTTCTGAAATCGATGTTTTAATCTACTCACCCAGATCTCAGGTAGAGACCAACCATCCTCTTCTTTCTATTCATTCCCGCTGACTCAAGTCCAACATGCGCTTCACCAACTTTATACCATTCCTTTTAGGGACCGCGATAGCTGCGCCATACGAGCTGATTTCGAAGCGCGAGCTCAAGGCCGGAGAATGGAGTCGCAGCAAGCAGACTGGATGTCCAGCCTATCTTCAAGCAGGCGAATTCGAATACCCCCATTACATCACCCAGATCTCTGCGAAGAAGCCCGACAAGGCGTTTGGCCCCAAGTACAATGGCGTCTTCACGCCTAATGACATATCCACCATCTTCAGCTTCGATATTCCGGCTTCGCGCGCCGACGCCAACTGCACCCTGGAGTTTCTGTTTCCCCGAAGCTACCAGCTGAAGACCTCGTCATATTCGTACAAGGGCGATGGAACCTTCTTTTTCACTGGCTATCAGCCGGGCAGCTGTCCCGGTCCGGAGACCACATTCAACAAGCAACCCCAACCTGGATCTTTCCCGGCCTTCCCGCCTATTCACATGGAACCTGGATATGCATACACGATTGATGTTGGGCCCTGTTTTGTCGGTGCTGGAACTTGTGTTGCCGGAGGTGAGTTATAGACCCAACTTCACGTCGAAGATAACACGAGCTAACTGATGGCAGTCACCTCGACCAATGACACGTACTTCTCATACTTTCAGGACTATGACGACTGTCCCATTGGTATCTACACCGCGTATAGTTATGGCTTGCCTTGTGAGCCGCCGTACTGCTGAGCGTATTGTTGATAGTGGTTCATAACTTTCCATCTCAAGCTTTTCGATGTATCTATACACAATTTGTCAAATAAGCTAGCTATCAAGATAGAGATTAGCGCTGAGGAAGAATAAGAAGATATTTCCGCTCATATTTTGCCATTCTCTAGGCACTAGAAATTTTAAACACACTTTATCTCCATAACATAGCTGTTATAATTCCTAAGCATAAGATAGGCGCTTCTAGAACTGAGGGTTATCACAGGTCACTTGGTCATTACAATGAGCCCCGAACTCTATAATATTTGCATCTTCCGTCTAATCGTTGTGGCTACTTCTCACCTGTTTAATATGTTGAGACATGAGGCGTATTCGGGCACGCGGTGGTTCGCGACAGTTCAAAGCGCATCCAAAGAACGCGCTAGGCATCTCATGAGTACCCCATTACACCCAACGTAAGTCGCTATATCGAAGAGTAGCTTCTAACCTATCGGTAAGAAAAAGTGTTACCTCAAGGCTATCATATTACGAGAGTAGTCGGGTCAGAAGTGTAGATAGTGGATATTTGCCGCTCCACGGACTCATGGCTACACGACCTGTGCGCCTAGAGGTTGATGATGTTGGAGTTATCGGCTTACCTTGTTCACATACACTACTACCTTCCTTACAAATGAAAAGAAGGCAATGGCATGTGTCTCTTTAGTTAGCACTTTAGCCTGAAAACAATGAGGATAGTAGCTATAGGATCAATTTTCCTAGTATCTACAATTTTATCATACAATCTCATAGGGGCTCGCTATCCCTCTCTCCGCGAGAGGTCAGGTTACATCCTTCACAAGCCCCTTGAACGCCTTTGAAGGCAGACAAGCAACGTTGAATTGCAAACGGCCTCTGCACAGTGCATCATGTTCCCAGTATCCCCAATTCCGGCTCGAATCTCACCAATTTTTTNGATCTCAATCTCCTTTCTCTCTTCGAGCCGCCTTGTATTCCACACAAACACACACGCACATACACACATCTTAGTCGGAGTCCGCCTCGCAGACTTCCTTGTGCTCGTTCCAGTGAGCCACCTGGCATTCACGAGAGCAGTACTTAGTCTGCCCGCATCGCGCGCAGACTAACAAAGCACCCCCATCCGGACCCTCGGTCTTGCGGCAGACGTCACATCGGGGTACGGGTCGCCTGATAGGCGCTTCATCGTTAAACGGGGCCGAGAATAGCGGCGAGATAGCAGCGCGGACGGCGTATTCTTTCACCTCTTCCCAACCTGGGATGCCAATCTCGTAGTCCTCGGGGAATTCGCCATTGCCGCACGAGCAGAGAAACTGTTTGCGATCCTCCGTAGTCAGAGGTACCTTCTTGGCCGACGCGTACTCACAAGCTGCGCGATGATGCCAAGTGCGGCATCGTTCCACGTATACAGGCAGAATGCGGCGCCAAAGCTCGAGCTCAGCATCGCTGACCGCGACCCTGGTGACTTTCTGGTAGGAAAGATACATGGAAAGGTGCAGGGAGATCTCGCGCGGCCAACACCACATGGGGATCACCGCACAATCGAGCACCACGCCGCGGTCGGCTAAGTTCATGCGAAGACTATTCACCATGATCAAAATCTTGACATGGTTATTCTTAACGTCGTGGAGACTATAAATTCTGGGCTTTGGCTGACAATACAAGCTGCCGAAGCTTGCGAAGAGCGCAATGAGCGTGTCTTTGAGGTCCATGTGAAGTTTCTCTCCAGGCTTCGGAGGTAATTCATACTCAATTGGGCGCNGCTCGCGGTACGACTTCATCATAGTTGTGTGACGTATAAGCCAGGATAACATGTCATTTCGGTCGGCGTCGATGACCGGACACTTCAAAAGTTGGAGGTATGGCATGTTCAAAAGTTGGACGTGTGACTTGTTCAAGGTTTCTGGTTTGCCAGCGTCGAGGCGGACGGGATACATGTATTGAGCGTACTTCATCCAATCCTCACAATTGGCGACTTGAACGGTAAACTCTACACACGAAGGCCCACGGGCAATTTTCACGTCTTGGTTGTTCTTTGAGACATATACCGGAAATGCCATAATCAGCGGAGGAGTTTTTCCTATGTGAATTGCAATCTCGTATGGTGACGCAGCTGATGTATGAACCTTGCATCCACCTCTCAAATCATTGCTTCGAGAGTCACATGAAAGGTGTAGACGTCCGGTGAATTCAACAATATGTCCGGTGTCTTCATTAACACGGGCAATCAAGGACGAAATTGGTCCTGAAACGGGGGGTTGCGCCGGAGCAGCGCCGGCGATAACTGGAAATTCGGTCTTGTGTGGCGCGTGTCGCGTGACATATACGTCACGCGAATTTGCGAGAATCGTCTCATGTACCTTCAACTCAGAACCAATTTTGGGGGAAAAATAACGAGAAAAAGCCTGGGTTCTATGGATGTTGAAGGTCACCCTCGCTTCCCGCGGCTGTAGGAGGACGTAAAGGGCGGGCGCATAAAAGACTGCGATCAATGGTGACGATCCTTCCCAGCCTGCATCATCTTCTTCCACTACGACTTCAAAGGAGTCGCTATGTTGCTCTCCGCGTGTTGACACCTTTCCGAATGCCAGTTGGCAGGCGTAGAATTTGTTCCTCCAGGGAGTCATTCTCGAGCCAGCGGATTTAATAGCACAATAAACAGGAGGTGCGTTCAGAGTAAGACGGTCCATGGTAGTGAAGACTTCCAGCTTCTCTCGCGGAACTATGAGAGTTACGCAAACAACTGCGGGCATGTCCCTCCAATCTCGCAAGTCTCTCCACTTCCCATCTACAGGCGACATGGGCAAAGAGGAATGCACCAAGTCCTGTCTCTGCTGGTCCCAGTTCTGCAAAGCGTCAGTTGAATAGACACCCAGGACATGGAGATACGTAAAGAGCTCCTCGAGGTAGTTCTTGGCCGGTGGGACATTGCGTTCAACCGTTATAAGTTCTATGAGGCTCTCCATAACCGCTTCCCAGTCGCACGTCACTCTAGTTTTGACAAAACGTAGAAACGATGCAAAGCTAGCATGTGTGTACCACAGAAGTGAGTACTTCTGAATGCCCGAAGGGTTATCGGACGCAAGAGCAGCTTCGAGGTACTTGTTGCTGAACATTTGAACATAGACCGGAAGGAGGGTGCGCGAAAGCTGGGTGGTATCAAACCGGATGCGTGATGATTCAGCTGTTAGCGATTCAGAAAGTGAATTTCTTCCTTGCATCATAGACTCCGGACGCTTCCAAGAAATTCTGAGGTATATCTGGCTTGCGTGGTTGCGTTTTTCTGCGTCTTGGAAAGCTTCTCTTCGAGGATCACGGAAAGCATGCTCGCCTCCCACCACGACCACCGACGTGTTGGTCCAATAATCGAAGGGGAACAAACCAAGAAGCGTAGTCAACGTTGGAACATACCCACAGAGTATATTATCAAGTACACTTTTGTAAGTGTCGTGATGCTTGGTAAGAACTTCCGTGAAAAGAACAGAAGACGAAGTGTCGCGCAACAAAGGCGAAACCGCAGTGAGGAGGGTCAATGAGCCCAAGTGGTCACAGAGATTAGACGTATCGATTATGTCGAAACTAACGGGAGCTGTGTGGAACATGTAGTCCTGGCCGTCAAGTTTGAGTGGTTGGAGGCCGGATCGATCCCGATACCAATGAGCGGTGTTCTTCCGCCCGACGCGTTTGTGGTGTAGAGTATGCGCAAATGCCACAGCATCCCCGTTGAATAATCGTATCTTAGTATTAGAAAGGTGCTCTCTGTAAGATGCCATCCACTGGTAGAACTCATCACGAGCTGTTGCTACAATCTTGTCTTTCTGGGAAAGGTCCTTGAGTTTAGCAGACAAGGGCTCACTCGGAGAAAGCGGTCCATAGGCAGTGGCAAGGTGAAATCCTTGCAGAGGATCGATACCATAGTGGATATCAACGGTCTCGTCTCCCACAAGAAAGGTGGGATTATGATGATCTGTTACAGCCGTAGTGCTTGATTCCATCTTCCCGCAGTCCCAGTAGTTCCTATGAAGAGCGGCCATGTCTTCCGCCAAATGGGAATGGGCTGGGACAGCTGATCGGAAGCCGGCAAAATTAAGGCCTCCGCTAGAGTAAGGGTAGGCTTTTTTGTACAACGCCCTGTCTCGAGCAGAGCGCATTTGATGATGCATGAGAATGTCGGGGGTATCCGCGGCATAGAAACTCCAAACCTTTCTAACAATAGAAAGTGTGCGAGAATCGCAGAAAACAAGACGGAATCCGTACTCGCTCTGTCGCCAAGTACGCATCGTGGTAGAGCACTCGTACAGTTTTTTTAGCTTGGGCGCGAAGTAGGTGGAGATCCTTTTGGTCAATACGCATATTGTAATAGATATTCCACAAAACATCGCGATTCTGATCATTTTTATCGTCGATTATGAGTGATAGGAGTAGTGCATTACGAGCTTAAGACGAAGTGGTCAGTCATTTGGATAGGCTTGGAAGAAAGGGGTAGCTTACCTATGACGCCCTTTTGATTATCGCAGCAAGTCACGTCCATCCTTCGATCTAGAAAAAGTCAGCTTCTGTCTGTCAACCTCCGTTATCATGGGAATCTCTTACCGTCCATGTGGCGAGTGAATAGGATGTGTCGTACATCTCCGCAGCCGAGAAGAAGCACAGTAGCTGGTACACCAGGTGGCATAGACTGCGTAAGACAAACAGCGGGGGTGTTTCCGATGGGATAGAAGTACGAGCTAAGGCTCGCCATCGCCGGTGTCAACATCTTGACGGCTCATAGAATGAAGTGGTCAAGTTGTGATGGGTGGTTTGAGAGGTTAGATGATGGGCGAGAGGAGTGGAAAAACCTGGAGGTGGGAAAGTGGGAAAGTGGGAAGATTCAGAAGGAATGATTTCGAGGTAAACAGTTTTAAATAGGGCATGAGATAACGTGGGTCCTATGTAGCTAAGTACCTAGGAACAAGAAAACAATAGAAGGTATTCGGGGGTCAAGGGCTCACGATCTATGTAGCCGGGAGCGCCTGACTTCCTAGGCCGGCCTATGAGTGCCGAGTTTGGCCTATATTTGCGGGCCGGCCCTGTAGGTCCGGCCCCGTAAGCCCCGTACTGGCCGGTAGGCCCATCCACCCTCAACACGGAGGGCCCCGGGCCCTCAAAGGACATACCCTTCACTAAATTGGCAGGAGAGACCCGGAGCCTACAGCCTCTATAGTACTGTGGGGTCCAACCAGGTCACAAGTACAACTTCAATCTATCCCTGCAACAATGTGTATTTTCTTGCCATATTTACGTGTTGGTTATTTACTCCATTCTCTCCTACGTGATATATAAGCGGAGAGTGGAAATCACGCCCCTTGTTGTACAGAACTGATTCTGCCTAAGCTTCCGCATGCGCAAGACCCTAATATGATACCGGTTCTGAGTAACATCTCTGTTTGCTCAACCTGTAACACAAAAAAAGGAAAAAGAAACAATGCAAGGTTTTACTTCTGTGCGGGTGGAGTTATTAGCTACTCAGTATTAATGTACCTTAGAAGGTTAGCCTTGTAGTTTTCAAGTATTCCGCATTTGTTTGTCCCTATTTAGGGGAGTTATATTATAGGGAGATTCCAGAAATGGTACCTAGGTACTTGTTAAACATGTAGATTAGCTTATTGAATATCTGGCTCACAGATTGCCCTCATTCAGATGACTAGCTAGTACCCTGAGTTGTGAAATCTACCTGTGTTAGCTGCGAACAATAGTTATCTTGAGCATGACTGTGATAAGCCGATGAGGGTCTGTGAAATGTTATATTATTGGCTGTAAATGCCATATCCGTAATATCGGCTGTCATATGTATTCTTAATGACTGTTGGCTCTTAAGGGAATTGGAAATAATGGCCCTAGAACAAACACACCATTTGATACTTGCGGCATGATCTGGTGAATACAAAGATTAAGGCCTAGTACTTTGTTGCCCTGCTTGTTTAAGTGGTGAGGGAGGTATCAAAAAACAAATTTCAATTTAATATCAACGTTAAACATGTACCACCAGGATCACTGTGTTGAAACATAGGCTTTGCTAGTAGGCCAGTAGAGCTGAAGTTTTACTTTTAACATATCGCACAACCTACTTGCTGCAAGACCAGCTGTCTATTGGTACTCATACATCGCCGTTACATTGAGGACAATGAGAATGCTTTGTATACGGTAGAGATCACTAACATACTTGAATTACTGTGAAGTGAGTTCTTACTAAAGGCAAAAAGACAAGGGCTACCGTTATCCACCTAATGAGAAGATCGACTAAAATAAACCTGTCACTGGTTAGTGATAGATAGGGTTGTATGTAGGATAGAATGACACTAGCTCTAATTCTCAGACTTTTTCATGTCAGAATGCTCGCATAGCTGAGGGTAATGTAAAGTACAACCCTTACGTAGACCTACGGCCAATCAACCCATATAAGAGATTATGATTTCTTGGGTAGATCTATCTCACCATTTCTAAGGGCGATTATACTACTTGTAGATTACCAAAATCTTGATATGAGGTATGGAGAAGGCTTGTTGTTGGACATGTTGAAATACAGGCGTTGCTAGTAGTGCCAGTAGAGCTGAAGTTTTATTTTAACAGGGCAAAGAGGTTGACATCGACAAAACCAGCAATATCTACTACGTACAGAACACTCTCTATTCTATCAATTCATAAAGGTACAGCAGCCCCAATACACGACCGACCTAGTACGTAGGCACTGAATTAATATAACACAGATAACAACCGCCAGTACATATCAAGCCTCCTCAACCAGCGCGCCCTCGCCGGGTTTCCTCGCCTCGATCTGGACATACCGCCAGAATCCATAGCCGCGATACGCGCCGACGCCAGCAACGGTATTGATAAAATACCGCTCGAGGCGCAAGAGCGAGATGACGAGGAACGGCACAATAGCCAGGGCGTAGAAGAACCGCGTCATGGGCCGGATGTGATCCGACAGGTCGCGGACCTGCACGTCGACGAACCCCGCCTCCTCCAGCATGCGCTTGAACGCGCCGGGGCTGGACACCGCGTTGGTCGGCATCGCGGACCACTCGTTGACCTGGCGCATCGAGCGCTTGAGGCTCTTACCCGGCTTCTTCTCCTTCTCCTTCTCCTTCGACGCAGATCGCTGCTCCTCGCGCTCGACGTCCTCCAGCACGTTATCATACTCGTGCATCGCAAGCCTGCCGCCGGGCTTCAGCACGCGGAAGAAGCCCGCGAGGACTTTCTCAGGGTCGGTCGCGTGCACGAGGGTCTCCATCGTATAGACACCATCGAAGCTCTCATCGGCGAAGGCGTCGAGATGGTGGTAGTCCATATGCCGCACCTCGAGGGACCCCTCTTCTTTCCCCGTCTCCAGTTTCCGCGCCGTCTTCTCCGCCTTGCGCACATGTCTCTCGACGACATCGATACCGGTAACGCGCAGTCCCTTGCGCGCCATATACCGCGCCACGTGCCCGTTGCCACAGCCGGCGTCCAAGACGCGCGCCGAGCGGCGCACGTGCAGGCTGCGGAACAGCTGCTCCTCCATGCGGCGTAGCGACCCCGATATCGGGAACGGGTTGTACGATTTCGGGTCTTCGTAGTACCCGAAGTGTCGCGTGCCCCCTAGCAGCAGGTCATAACCAAGCACGGACTCAAGAGAGGCGTAATAGGATTGTAGACGTGGGTTAGGGTTAATCTCCGGCTTGGGTTCGGCCATCCTGCCTGATTTGTATAGACAGATGGATTCAATAAGATTGACAGTTTACGGGTAATTTGATGAGACGACTGGTGTTGACCCGTCGCGTTGTTACGATTGGAATGAGGTCATACGCGTTGATGATTATCCTCGACGTCGGCTCTCCATGACTGCGCCTCATACTGTGTAATCCTTGCATAGCTAGATCCGGAGAAAGCTCGGCCCACTTATTGGGGCCTGGATATGAAGTCACACTGCAGCAAGAGATGAAATTGATCGTGTTTACTTGGTATTAATTATTTACTAAAAGTACCGGGTAATGTATTCAATTGGCTCTTCTGAGTTTCCATGCTATCTAGAGCCGCGCTCAGCTTTCGCCTCTTTCTGCGCCTGGGCATTGATATAAATTGCTTCCTTCAGCTTGGCTATTACCTCGGGCTGTCCTCCAAAGGCAACCGAGAGCTTGTTATCAAGCTCCTTTTCAGGCGTTACGGCCGGTTGCTGTCCCCTCTTACCGGTCCTTGCCCCGTTGATCAACGTGCCCCATCGTTGCGTGAAGGCATAAATGCTCTGTCGCAGAAGCTCATCCAACCTCTCATTCGCATCCTGGTCGGCCTGCACTTGTGTGCGGTTTCCACCGAGCTTTCCATTGGTAGCCACGCCCGCGTTCGACATAGAAGACCAAAGGCCAAGCGAGAGCGTACCCCCGAGAATGCCTCGGAATAGCCCCATCCAATTTTGAGGACTGAGTGTCTCCCAGATTTGGCCAAAATATTGCATCGTTGCTGGTTGTGCTCTGACATCACCGATTTCGAGAGACATTAACCCGTTCTTAAGGATGAGTAAGTTCTTGATCATGAACAAATCAGGGTCCGGGTCCGGGTTTGCTGCTTTATTCGTCTTCAAGCGCGCCTCGGCGCGTTGTAAGGCGGAAATCGTTTCAGTCACTATGCGAAACACGACAGGACTCGACTTTTGCTGCTCGAGACAGTTAGTATCACATCTTCAAATCGAAGTGAAGGGGAGTATCACTCACACTTCGCTCCTTAGGCATCGCTTGATCATACATGGCCAATAGCTCAAGTGCGCGCTTCGCAATAGGATACGCGTTAGAAGATGCCACATTATTAATAACCGGTATAGCCTTTAGTGATTCGGGGGGGATAGGAGCCTTAGAAACACATTTCGTGACTTCGGCCTCGAAAGAACTATCGGCAAACGGCCAGAGGTACTCGGTGAGGAGTCTTGCCGTTAGATCGTGACAATGCAATGAGTATTGAGTCTCCTCTTCATCATACTCTAACAACAAGTACTCATTTGTAATCCACGCCAGCAGGTTGCACATAGCCTGAAGGTCGGCGCCCTGGAGAATAGGTTGCAATGTTGTGGCGATGGGAGCTAGATTTGCCGTATTGACTAGGGCTTTTGGGTGCGTCTTTAATGCGGCGTATGCCGACTGGGTATCCGGATTGAACTGTGGTTCGATGGAAAAGACCTTGAGAAAAAGACCCGCTTCATTAAAGGAACGTTCGTAGCACTGTTTAATGAAGTTACGAGAAGCCGTTTCAACGTTTATCTCTTTAGCCTCTTTTCGGAAAGAGTCGAGGTCATGCTGCGTTATGGGACGCAAACTTCGGTCCCGCGCATCCAGGTAGGTTGAAAAGAGGCTGACTACCGTATTCGCATATGTGTCAAAGTTCTCTCCTAGTATCGGCTGTCCAAACTGGTCGAAACAGCTGCGGACTACTCGCTGGACATTGGTGATTAACCCATCAGCCTCAAGTAACATTTGTTCACTACGGCCATACGCCAAAGCGTGCCGGGCAGCTTCAGAGTGCGTTGCTAGAATTTGTTTCGATATCTCCGAGGACGTCTGCTCAAGATGGCTAGAGAACCCCATTTCGAGAAGGTGAAGCGCTTTGGTCAGGAGAGACTGATACCGTGCCAAATATGACTCAGCATCGCGATAATCGGGCTATCGCAGGTTAATAATAAACAACCTCGGAATATAGGGGTATAGGCTACAAGACTCACATGCTGTATCATGAACTCTATGCAAGCGTCTAAATTGGTGAGGATCTCCCCGAAGTTCTCATGATCCACGAGACGACTCGCACCAGGAGCATTAAGCCTCCGAGTGACCCCATCTAGGTATGCATAGTAGTGTAGATCCGTACCAACCTCATCGGCCAGCTTCTGCAGCCTTCGTTCTTCGGAGATAAGATCGTCGCATTGGGCTTGAAAGGACGAGGTCTGGGCTTCGACAGCTCGAAAGTTATCGGCGAGGGACGTCAAGAGATTGAGAGCACCATTCGCATCAGCAACAAGTCTATCCAAGTGGCGTTCTGTCAGGTCAAGCTGGTCGCGGTAGAGCCTTCGCATCTGTCAGTCCACATAATTAATAATGGACCAGTTACTCTTCTTACATATACTCCTGCTGGCTCGCATTAACTAGTTCTGCGTCTATCGACCCCGAGGGAGGGAGTTTAGGTATCTGTAGGTTCTCGTCGGTATTGGCAATCATTAAAGCCTCTAAACTTTTATTGTCTTTATTCTTCCGCCTCTTTTTCTTAGCGGCATCTTTAGACAACTGCGCCCGAACGACATGGTAGAAGTCGGAATATGATTTAGCTCGAGGGAGCAAGGTCGGTTCAGGGGGGCCAATTGAGGGTTCGGGCTCTTCGAATAGGTGCTCTAAGGGGTCGTTATCGTTGGATTGCTTGTTCCCCTGACCGGTCACTTGTTAGCCAGGCTGTAATGCTCTGAATTGATCAAACTCGAAGCACTAACATTGGGTGGTTGTAGAAGGGACTCTCGCCTTCGGTGACCGGAAGGCTGGGAGGCAGAAGCGGTTTTCTTGTGGACATGATCGGGCACTAAGCTGTACCACGAGTCTTCGTACATGATTCTAGAGAGTCGAAGTGGGACGGGACGTGCCGGTGGTGTGCACTCTCGCGATGATGATGCCGATGCCGATGCAGACGCAGATGTACATCCCACCTCAAAATCACACGTGTGATTCGATTAGGTACCGTAGAGCTCAGTAGAGGAGCGGGCTTAGAGGCTCCACCCCATGTACACTCCTAGGTACTTTCTAGTATATGTACATACTTTCTACTGTGGAGGACTGCGTTTGCAAGGGTGTAAAGTCATGACCGGGAGTCCTAGACTACAAGGCAGGTACTTCACTTCCTGACCTTACACCTTTGTTATTATTCCGTATTACGGCGATAGCACTCGCTACATGTAGCCGAGTTAATATAGTCTTTACTTACCCTCTGTCCCAGTTGACTCACAGGTACGTACTGATAATAATAATAGAGTTCTCTGAGCAAGTACCTAAGGCACTTAGTCAATCTGATAAAATTAGGTGCACACTGGAAAGTAAATTACGAGTCTAGGGGTATGACCCCTGTCTATATACCTTTCCCGCCACTCAGCCACTACCAGCCACCCCTACGCCACACTACCCGCGTACCGGGGCTATAAGATGTACAAGTATTTAACTCCGCTGTGGCTGCTCCTAATCTCCGTCATTTCTTATCTGCGTTTTGGGTTACTAGTTATGGGGGTCAGACCAGGGGTCTGACCCCTTCCTAGTGTACAATCCCCCCGCCACCTGGCACCACCAGCCACCCCCCACCGCCACAGTACCTGGGAACTACGTGGATACATATATTTCAGACCACAAGTGTAAGGGTATGGGCCAAAATATGGTGCAATGTCTGTAGTCTGTATTGATCATGTAGAGGGAATGGAGAATGTCCACTGTCTCTACTGTGTACTGAACACTACATAGTGTGTGGTGTGGGCCACTGCCTGCGGCAGTGGGTCGCTACTGCTACAACAAGTACACCGCATAGCTGGTATCTAGACGCTGTCATTATGTATCATCGGGAGTTAGAGGTACCTAATATTGTACCGACCTACCCTCCCCTGCTCTCCCCACACGGAGCCTCCCTCCACTAAAAAGCTTCTGAGAAATACTTAGACGTTAATTGGACAAGCTACTACCGAGAGCTCATGATCTCACCATTCTTTCATCATGCGCTAGATACCAAATATTCACAATACAACATCCTCGACATCCTCGACCCCTACGCCGCTATACGAGTGCCCCGTATAATCAAGATGGAATCGTGAAAGCAACGCATCCGTGCTAATTCTGAACCCCCGCCGCTCTCATTTGCACGACAATTCTATCCATCCATATCCTCCACTAACAATGGCCGCATACCGATCTCTGTTACGCCAGACCCCATTAGTATGGAGGTCGATCCAACACAGGCCAGTCGCATTGACCCCGCGATTTGTGCGATACGTCAGTTCGTCTAGAGGAGGCCAGGAGAAGCGTCGTGGTCTCGGTCGATTCGTTGGTGGTCTGTTGGTGGCGCTTGCAGCTGGAGGGGCTGTCCTCACCTACTACCCCACTACCACACAGGAGACGCCGAAGAACCGTGAAGCCGTCATCGAGTACGAGAAACCGAGGCCGTTGCCTGAAACCAAGGAGGATAGTAGAGATCTGATTAGTAGTCAGCATCTACAAGTGAAAAAGAGCTGGGAGCATCCGGGCGTGTATTGCTGGGGTTCGAACTCGGGGAGGGTTGCGGCCCCCGACTCAGCCGACACCGTTATAAAGACGCCCCGGAGGATTCCGTATTTTGACGGGCAACTAATCAGGGATATAAAATTGGATAAAGAGTTTGGCGCCGCCATTTCTGAACGGGGCGATCTTGTACAATGGGGCACGGGCTTCTCCAAGGAGAACCCAGCTCCTACACCCACGTTGAAAGGCAAGAACTTGATACGTCTCGAGATCTCGAGAGACCGCATCATCGCACTCGGTAAAGATGGCTCAGTTTATTCTCTCCCCGTTGCGCAGTCGGACCAAGGCAGCGGTAAAAAATCCACCTCATCCTCCTGGTCTTTCTGGTCAAATCCCAGCAAGATCAACTATCGACGGCTCAATCCCCAAGGGCTTGGTTGGGGCGAGAGTGTTGTCAACATTGCTGGTGGTCTAGAGCACGTTCTACTACTCACTTCGAGAGGAAGAGTGTTCTCTGCTGCTTCAAGCACATCCGACTTCCCTTCCAAAGGCCAGCTTGGGATACCGGGTCTAACTTGGAATACCCGCCCTCAGGGGCCCTATGATCAGCCACATGAGATTGACATCCTAAAAGGCTTTAAAATTTCCCAGGTAGCTGCTGGTGATTATCATTCCTTGGCTCTCGAGCAAGACGGCCGGGTCTTCGTCTTCGGTGACAATTCCTCTGGGCAACTGGGTTTTGAAGTGGAGAAAGAATTCCCTTTTGTCGATGGCCCCATTCCTCTACCATTCTCAATGATCTACCGTGGTACACACGACAAGCCCCAAGTAACATCTGTTGCCGCTGGTGGGGCAAACTCATTCTTCACGGTTGATGCAACTCGCATCGCGCTACCGAATGAGGATGCACCCCGCGATTTAGGCCGCATAACCTCTGATGTCTGGGCCTGTGGCTCCGGCATTTGGGGTAGTCTAGGTAATGGCAAGTGGACGCATGTTTCATTGGGCCCTTCCAAGATCAAAACTCTGTCCGGGTTGTCTGAATTCGATGAATCAAAAAATAAAGTTGTCCCAATCCGACTCGCGTATTTGAGTGTGGGTACCACTCACGCCTCTGCCGTAATGAAAAACGTTACCCGCGTAGACGCCTCAGATAAGACCTCGGACCAGGACACCAACTGGGGCGCGGACGTTTTGTGGTGGGGAGGGAATGAACATTATCAGCTCGGTACCGGAAAACGAAACAATGTAGCCACCCCAATTTACATTGGGCCTTTGGATGGCGGAGAAGGTGACGCAGAAAAGGGTCGCAAGGACGAGATGCACCGGCTCCAGATCTCTCCTAGGACAACAGTCCGGTTAGGTGAGGGAGGTAAAGGTAGGAAAGCTACGATCGAGCAACGAGTAGAATGTGGTCGGTTTGTCACCGCCGTATACTCCGCACCGTAGGAAGCCTATATCTTATTTTATTGTATATTGATGTATTATAAAAGTTGGATCAACGGGTGTCATAAGCTTGGCCCGGAATGACGAGCTCAGGCGACTCGCCTCAGCAACGGGACAGCACCTGAAATGATAATGAAAATATAGATACCCCCCTCCGATTATCATGGTCTGGTGTCATAGGATTGCCCTTGTCATTGTATTGAAGTTGTAGAGGTGATGGTAGGACCTGGTGTCCTAACACTGTAGCTACCTTATATATACATAGCCTAGGCCGTAGCTGCCTACATCTAGTTGGTCCTGTCAGTAAACTTGCCTCCTAATTTGGCGTTTGTCACCCAACACTCGCTCACTATCGATCATTAAGCTACGCGACGTAGATCAGTACAGTTAGTGCTTCGCCTATGATTTATGCGCTGTCCCTCAAGCTAATTATATCCGATATCCGCTATGTTGAAAGTAAATTCCACGATGTACTAAACAAGATGATGTCCTCGCCACGTGTTCAATTCGAAGTCAGTGAACTAAATAATTTCACTCTACTAAGCCTTGCCACGTGTGGATATTAAACTCTGAATTCTGGCAGTCACAATATAATTAACACTCAGCTTAGAGTTTCGGCGTAGAATAGGTGGGAATCGAACTCTCACAGACCACTTTAATGTGCTGTATAAACTATAAGCGCGAAGGGACACGGACATCTATAAAGGAAGGCTGTCCCACTCTGCCCATGGTGTAGCATAATCTGAATGTAAAGTTATTCCACCAAGCATTTCTTCGGCACAGATAAACCTCGAAGATATCCTCATAAAAGTCTGCCCCTTATTCAATACCCATCCAGCACGTCCTATATTTAGACCCTGCGTCTAAAAACTTACGCTCGGATACCTCCATCAGACCCCGGTGAAACCTTCGATTGCAGAGTCACGAGTGTTGTTTATCTTTTCATAATCTGAATGTAAAGTTATTCCACCAAGCATTTCTTCGGCACAGATAAACCTCGAAGATATCCTCATAAAAGTCTGCCCCTTATTCAATACCCATCCAGCACGTCCTATATTTAGACCCTGCGTCTAAAAACTTACGCTCGGATACCTCCATCAGACCCCGGTGAAACCTTCGATTGCAGAGTCACGAGTGTTGTTTATCTTTTCCACTCAGAAAGCAACTCTACATCCAAAGAGAAGAGCAGTATGTCTCACAATCCTTCAAACCCTTCCTCTCATTGCTTCGCTCGCTTTTTCAGTACCGCCTTGAAGCACATGTCGATAACTAATCCCTGAGTTGTTAGATTCTCATCAATGGACTCTTATCAACCCCCCNACATCATTCCACTTATTCCAGCACCTTCCAAATGAGCTCAAACTCATAGTTTGGGAGTTTTGCCTCCCTTACCGTATTATTGACTTTGGGATCCGGCACGATGACCAGCCCCAGGGGTTCATTCCTCCGCTCCTATCCCGAGTGTGTCGGCTGTCAAGGTACATCGCCCTACTCGGCAGGGACGAGGTGTACCTCGGCCCCGCCCGCACTGGATTTTGGTTCAACCACAAAACCGACATAATCAGCTTCAACCGAATATCGTTCACATTGATGGGCATATATACCCAGTTGATTCCAGACAGGCTCAACGAACTCGACGGCCCGAGGCAGCTCTTGCCCTATTTCTACCTCAACCCATTGGTGGAGTCGCATCTTTTAAACCCAAAGGTCGCGCTTTCCATCGACCGCCGCTACTTCGGCCCGAGTCCCCTTGGACCGAGAGAGCTGGAGTGGGTGGCGGTGGCCTTGAGGATCCTTGCAATACACAAGGAGTGCTTCGTCACGCTCACGCGTGTCGAAGCCCGCCTAGACCGGGATCAGGCCTGCGACTCGGACCTCTTCGGGGTTTTTGCGGAGCAAGTGGTTGCCTACGTCGACATAGACAACCCGCGTCAGATGGAGAAATTACGAAAAGCGCTCGGTATGAACCCCGTACGGCCCATGCCTCCTGATAGTGATGATGAATACTATGCCTCCCGGAGGTGGACGAGAGACGACATGGACGCGAAGATGGTGAAGGTGAAGCAGGATAGGAATCTATTCGAGTGCCGTGTTAAGAGCCTACAGGAGAGCCTCCGTTCCCTGAGGCGCGGGTGGCCTCGGTGGACCGGGTACGCCCCGCGCTTCACGTTCGTTATTGCCGTGGACCTGGTAGATCCTACCGTATTGCCCGACAGAGAGATAGGGATAGACTATCCTCGGATAACTGCATCGAGGGAGCATCAATCGTCTATCCGCGGGAAAGCATGACGTTTTTACCGTAATACATACTCGACACATATTCTGTACTAGTTATTACCTTGACTATACTACACAGCAACTATTCATTACTTGTAAGCATAGTTATATGTGAGGATTTTACTTTAACGACTTTCCCGCTTCCCTGGCGTGACCCATCATTAACACATTATGCATCATCAACATGGATAACCAGCGCGAGCCCTGCGGAAGTCGTGCGTTTTCAGCAAGTGATTCAGACCTGGACACTTCTCGAGATATGATCACCACAGACACGTTGCAACAATTTCCTCTTCCCGCTTTCCGTTATGAGTGAATTGTAGTAACTATTTGCTTATATAAAAGTTGTGGATTTCAGCTAGTCTCGTAAAATACCCAATATTCCTACGTTCTCTAACGCAAACGTTAAATTTACTACCTCAACGCCCTAGGGTGCACCGTTGATAATACATGTATACCTTTTCGCCTCGGTCCTACGGGTAACCGCCCTGTATATGCTCGTATTGTCTTTTTTCTCGGGGAATATGCCCCCAAACCCTCATCAATGAAAAAAAAAAGTGATCACAATTAAAAAAAAGAAAAGGGAGGAAAAATAAGAGCAAGAGGCAAGGGAAGAGACCAGAACTATGGGTTGGGTTGATTTCTAACGGCGTCATCGATTTCCGTTATTTCGCTTTTCTATCACCTATATTCACTAATTATTACCTACGGGGGCTAAATAGCTAACCCGATGTTCCCCAAAAAGCGAAGCAAGCCCCGACGTGTATGATGTTCTTCGCTCGGGAACAAGAAATATTTCGGTTCAAAGTCGTGGATCTCCAGTCCCTCATGCTCTTTCTTAGTGCAATCATAGAACGATTCTAGCTCCTTGAGATCTTGTTCATTAACCAAGAACTCGCTTGGACAAAGAGGATAGTTCATGACTGAGCTCTCGTTCTTCGAACCCCACAGTACAGATCCAGACTCCCGGGGTTTGTTGTCTCTCCCAGGAATAAGGTCACCGGCGAACTCATGGCGTAAGCCCAAGATGTGTCCGAGCTCATGAGCTAGGATCTTGCCGAGATGGACCATGTTGCTTCCATTTAGAGCAACTCCATATATAAACAATGTGCCAGGCCCGTCCCCAGGAAAAAAGGCATCTGCGAAGACGTCGGGGTCGCAGTCTGACGGTAGACGGCAGTATTTGATCTGGAAAGTGGCTGCGTGACTGCGGTCCACCTGCTTGAATTTCACGCCGATACCTTTCCATGTAGAAATCGCCTCGGTGGCCTGAATTGCGACGAATTTGGCGATGTCGGTGGTCTCGAAACTTTCGGTACACACAACGTACTTGAGGGTCGAGCCTTTTACCCAGCGGGGAATCCGGCCATAGACCCCTATTCGGATACGGGTGTTGCCATTGGTACGCCGCTGAGTGGCGCAGCAATAGCGGTGCGCCCTTGGAGTGTGAGTGATACTCAACGTGTAAGGGGTGAGGAAATGTTGCGTGAGTGTAACGAGGGCATTAACTACGCTCTTCAACATTATTCTAGTAGGTAAAAAAANTGACGATGGTAAGAAGCGAGAACGCGAGGTGCCCAGGAATAATGAGGGATCCATCGCGAATATTGGTGGGTGAGGATGCGATGAACGCACTAGCACTCAGGTTGTTAGAGAATGCAGTTGTAGTTTGGTATCTATCGGAATCGACAGCTGTATCGCAGTGATGGTTTCGCAGCTCTCTAGTATGATCGATCCCGAATCGCGGATGCACATTATTCTTGGTGGTGAAGGGTTTCCATAGCTCCTGGTTGTTCACGTCTTGGCTAGCTTCAACGGCTAGCTCGGACGCACTCGCTGGATAGCAATGGTAGGCCAGCCGTACCGGGTTTTTTTGAGGCCGAACTAAGCTTATACTATCCATGTCGTGTGATTGTTAATGCTCTTCTGTGGATATACGGTGTCTTGGGAGCGTCTAGCATTTGGCTTTGCAAAAAGTCATGGTAGATGGTAGGCCGAGGAATATTTATACCAAAACCCATCATGAATTATTATGATTATAAATACTTACAGCTATGAAAATCCAATCTACGCAACTCCCTCTATATGGCTGCGTGATACGACTAAGGCATAGGGAGGAGGGGCCGCGTCGCGCCGCACCCGGGTCAGGCCGCACCGGGTCAGCAAGCCATTATTGGTGGGTACAGTATATACCACGTTAGCTCCGGTGCCTTCTCCTGTGAAAGGATATTTAATAACCAATGGCAGCCCGGTTACCTAGTATATGGCCTTATGGCAGTTAGGTGTGCCCTGGGGAACANTACCCTGGGGTCCGCGCAACACCTGGCTCGTCTGCTATAAGTGACTTCGTATTCGTCACGATCGCGTAGAATGCCTCACAACATTGTATTGATGTTATAGACGAAGATTCTAAGCTAAGGAAAAAGAGAAGAAGGGGACAGCGAAGCTCACGATCTCAGAATTAGATACAATACGACTACCACTCTGTGTGCTGTGACCCATGCGTTCCTTATCGATATAACAGGTCCAGGGTGGTCCGAGCGTCACATGTAAAGTCCTTTATTGGAGGTAAGGCTCTTAGTTAGGTTACCAAATGTATACACTATTAATCTTAGGTGAAGAAGAAAGTAAAACCCTACTAGGCTAGGATAGGAATATTAGGATACATGGTAAGTGTATGGGATGTGTGGGACAGCTAGGCACCTATGTTATATCTCATGTCACGGGGACTGTGGGGACCATCGGGGTCAGCCATCACTTACCGTATTCTCTCACCAAACTCGTACCGTCGATCACAGGGGGTAAATGTATATTCTCACCTATTTTATATATAATGCTACAAGCTCATACACCAGATTCACTTTGAGCGTAATTATTGAGATTGTAGCATTATATATAAAATGTCACGGAAAAACGACGCCGTTAATTCCATGCTGGAATTAATGGTATATATCCACTTCTACGCGACATAAAATATGTGAAAATACACATTTACCCTCTATGATCGACAGTACAAGTTCGGTAAGAGAATACAGTACATATATACAAAGACAGGAGTGACAACAATAACAAGGTAAATAAGACCAATTACAAAACGGTTACTTTACCACGACACCACGGAAATCTTATTTATGATTACGACTACATTTACACGCACATGAGCCGACTAGTTATTCTAGTATAAAATTTTAAGGGTAATAAATCGCATTTTAGAGTAGTACTTTAAAGGTCGGTAAAGATGTCTTATTTGATCTAGAAGTTATATTCCGCTTGGCAAGCCCCTATAAGACTTCTGTGCCTACTCAGTTTCCCACTTTGGTACTTATTGGGCTTAGAACTAAGTGCAAATAGCAGAACACTAAATCTGAAAATTCGAGGTAGCCTTTTACTACTATAATCCTATCCCAATTTTTGTTTCCATTATTATCTCGTTTATGCTAACTAACGCAATACGATTATTTAAGGATTCAAAGTTAAATATTATGTTACCAATTTATCGTGACCCTTAATGCGGCGAATAAGTTAGAATATAACGGAAACGGAGTTTAGAGACTGTTGATGCCCTAACTGTTTAATGTTGAATTGATTGTCTATTTGATCTCTGTAGTGGTATTTCCAAGCTACATAGTAGGTAAAATGGCCTGTGATAGCGTAGTGACATTGAAGTGGAAAAATGAACAGAGTGAAATTAGGAATGTCAGCAGTCAAAAGATACCTTGTTGTTGATGCTGCCACTGCACCCGACCCATCCCAGCAGCATCGGCCCGGATGGGTGACCAATGGGTATCCATTGGTGGCTCGTTTAGCTATGATGATGACATCAGGTTTTCTTGGGCGGGCGTGACGGGGTGGCTATATTACGTGCACAATGCCACTTAAGCGGTCTGTTTCGAAAGGAATTATTTTTAGTGCACAATCAGCGAGGTCTACGCAACCTTTCCTCAACTATATACATTACCTTAAGCGCTTTATATTTTATGTTGCTTCGCAAGCGTTGTAACCCTAGTCTCACAAGGCCCGTTCGTTTATTATTTCCCCTCACCCATGTCATGGCCTATTATCGTGGATTTGCCAAATACGGCAATGCCTAGTACCACGACTTAGTTCAAACAGCTGCAGCAACTTGCGAACTAAGAAAAGGAATTAAATCTTATTCCTTGATTGAACCATCATATAATAATGGTATCAACTATGCGAAGCCGAGCACCATGATTTCTTTAAGGCTACGAGCTGGGTGCAAGACCGCTGGGGTACACACATCGACACAACGCGCCCGGCTCGGCTATGCCTCGTATTTTACGGTAACTCGTACCTTGTCTATCCGCTTTGCTTCGCATCAAATTCATCCCGTACCCTTTTCCTGTAATACTTTATGCTCTATAAAAGACCATTACTTGGCATAGGTTTAGGTATTTATTCGAGCCTTATACTAGTCGCGCGTGGTCGCGCCGGCTGGGTCTCGATAGAAGCTTATGCTCCCCTAGTGTAATACATGCGGTTAGACCAATAAAATTTCCTGTAGCGCCAACAAGTTGTCACTAAAATGGAAGGCTTTGCCGGCGAAGCTAACTTCATTTTAATACGCCGTAATGTTGTGAAGCTTCCAAGTTGCTGCTTGTATTATTACTGTGTAGTGAAGTAGGATATAAGTGTCTCTAATACTGTGTACAGTGTTCACGTGTAGTCCTCGTACTACTTCGGTTCTTCTATTTCTCCGAACATGTAAATCAAAGCGCGCCAAGGCACTTTTATTTAAAATTAGCCAATAGATAGGCTGCAGACACTTTTAGAGGTCGAACTTCTCAAGCTCTGCCTTCCCTCGAGGTCGTTCCCAATACAATACGTCGTGGCTAGGTACTTAACATAACTAACCTAGATTAAGAGCAAAACCAATACTCAGCGTCTACCATCAAACCAATATAACTAAAGCAAAAATATAAATCAACGCAAGTCCCGGGCACATGAAGCCTGATGCAAGATACCATCAGCCTAATCAAACCAATATCGAGAACCAGACCGACACATAGTGGGAATTGAGGAAGAAATTTGCTATAATAGCGCCATAATTCAATCACTAAATCAACTAACATGCACAATTATATTACTGATGCTGTTACTGAAATGACGGCGTAGTAGCGCCTCGTAAGAGAAGCACCTCTAGTTACTGTTCCTCCAAAAGGAACATCCAATTGTGTTCTAGCGCCTGTCCTTATAATTCCTAGATTCGGTCGCAAATGATGTTCTCAGATACTACGTGCAAGTGAAATCAATTCTCTTCTTCAATCGGTCACCATTGTTTTTCTGTCCTCCTGTGTGTCTCAAGTAAAGGTGAATATCTGAATCCACGCCACCGAAGAAATCGACATCAAAGGATGAATTCTAGTTACTAATAATCATTTCTCCCTTTAGTTAAGTTACGACTTTCTATTGCGACACATTCTCGTCTTCGTTGTCCTAAGGCAGCGTATAACCGCCGTCAATGAGGATGTCGGCACCCGTTGTGTATGTCGAAGCATCACTAGCGAGATACAAATAGAGGCCTTTAATCTCCTTAACGTTACCTTGACGCCCCAACACTGCCATTCGGTAAGCTTCATTAAGAGCAGACGGGCTTGCGCCCATTTTAGTATCGAAGAAGCCCGGGGAAACAATGTTTACTCGAGCAAACTCCCGCCATTCGCGAGCTAGAGATTTGCCAAAATGTGTCACGAAGGCCTTGGTGCCATTATATATAGGCTGATCTGTCGGTACGTTGACGATGTGTGCGCTCATGCTCGACGTAATAATCAGGTTTCCTGAACCTTGTCGTTTAAATACTTCACCGGCGTATTTAGCACAAGCCACCACACCGCCGACTACAGAAAGGTTAGCCTCAAGCTACGTGTAATTATTTTTTTTTACAGCGCTTTACCATTTACCGACATCTGCTTCCTATATTCCTCTAGTGTCTGGTCTAGAATAGGTTTAGATATTGCCATTCCTGATAGGTCGTTAGTTGAAGCCTAATGCCTTTATAAATGGCGCCAGAGCCTTACCAGCATTAGCAACGAAAACGTCTATTTTCCCAAAGTCTGATACAACTCTTGCAATAGTATCTTGCACTTGTTGAGGGTTGGATACTTTACAAGCGGGTCAGTCAATATTGAACGGTAAAATCGTCGTAAGAGAAGAATCAACGGCATGCTCACTGTCAACTTTGTAGGCATATGTTTTAATGCCGTGAGCCTTCGCTAATCCATGTGCTTTCGCGATAGCAGCATCGTTCCTTTAGAGGATATGAGCACGATGAAATTTGGGTAGTCTCGGTATTGTGGTTTGTGTCGACTCACGAGTTGTACCATAGAGCGACGTTAGCACTTGCCTCAGCCATGGCTTCCGACACAGCGTACCCGATACCATCGGCAGCCCCGGTTACGACTACCACCTTGCCCCTCATACTCTTGAATTGCTCCAAGACATTGCTAGGAGTGTCTGGTACGGGCCGGGGAAACCCCTCCCGGACTACTGCGCATTCAGCAAATCCCATAGACATATTAAAAGCGGTGTTAATTGGCAGCAGTATGAAGAAGGGGGGGGGGGGGGGGAAGGGGAAGCCCAGGCAAGTTACCGATGTCAATATCCTGATTCGATAGACTAAGTGTGATCTTCTAAGTATATATAGTGAACCAAGGACCCAAGTTCGGGGTCCTCCGCTCCGGTTCTCGCGCTAGACTTCCAGCCGCCGAACTTGCGTGTATTAACTTGATGACGATTCAAGTATTGAACTCTTAGCATCGGAGTACCGTGATCCGGTCTGCGGTCAAGATCCCAATCGGTCTACACCACCCCGAAAAGACTTCGCGTAAGCTATCGGGGCACAGTGGCCCGATATGTCTCATCACTGCCTGGGTGTCCTAGTTTATTGGCCTTGTAAGTAATTTAGCTAGTCCCTAGCGATATGTAGTGTTAGGTTTCGGCTGCAATGCTTCCCCTGAGTCTCCTATTTGGCGTTAGCCTGTCTAGTCACGTTATCTATTTATAGCTCCTTTCATTACCCCGTGGGGATTCTAAGTGAGCCTTGCCGGGGAGGATCGGCTTGCTTGTCTATCGGACCGAGTTCTACTGTACTAGTTAAACGCATATATACTCAAGTATCATCAGAGCATTTGCTTCCGTTACCTTTAGTATCTTGCTATAAACAGTCATCTAAGAATAACTAATATTGCCATCTGTTTGTCAGGGTATAATATAGCAGTAGGGTAGAAGCTACCCATATGGGTAGGACTAGTGTATTACCTAGGTGTATATAAAGAAAAAAGCCTTCCTACTTACTATAGGAGGCTTAGAAATTAATAATATTAAGTCCTTATTTTATACTTTTACCTAGCTATAACTTACTAGTAACTTATTTTTATTTTAAAAATAAACTTTTTAATATTTTAATTTTTTTTTTATTTTAAACTATTAAATAAGTTATTAGTAATATAGCTAAATAAAAAACTTATTATATTAATATTAGCTATAATAAAAAAAANTTATAAAATATTTTAATAGATTTTTTAGGTATTAATTTTATTATAAAGTAACTAAACTAAGAAATTATAGCAGTTAAAAAAAAGCTTGCTATTTAAAAAAAAAAAATAGCTAGCTAACTTAAAAAAAATAGTAGCAAAAAACCTTTTTAAACTATAAGCTAAAAGCTTTTTAAAAATATATTAAAAATAAAGTTTTTAAAAAAGCATTTTTTTTATGCTTAAATATAAAAGCAAATTATAAATTAAGCTTAACAAGTTTTTAATAACTTTAAATTTACGATTTTTTTNAGTAAAAAATAAGCTAAAAAATAAGTATACTTAAGTTATTTATATAAATAGTATTTTTAAAAACTTTATTAAAAAAAATAAATTAGCTATTTTATTTTAAAATATAATAGCAATTTTATTATTATTTTATAAACTAAGTTTATTAAATAACTATAAATTAATATAGCAAATAAAATTATTAATAGTTTAATAAATATTTTTAAGCTTATAGTAATATATTAAAAAAACTATAAGCTTTTTATAAACTTTTTAAAAAAAATATAAACAAATAAAAATAAAAAGTTTTAATAATATTTTTAATAAAGCTTAAGCTATATGCTTATTAATTAGCTTTAATAATAGGCTTAAAAAATTTTTTTTAAAAAGTTATATTAAAAAYTAAAATAAATTTAATAACAGCTATATAAAAAGCAAAACTTTTAAATAAAATAATATATTATAACTATTATAATTAAATAAAATATAAGTTAGGCTTATTTTAACTTTATATATTATAACTTATTAAAAATTATAAAGTTAAAAATAAGTAATAAAATTATATTTTTGCTTTTAAAAATTAAAAACTAATAATTTATTATAACTATAAAAATATTAAATATATTATTTTTATTTATTTTAAGCTTAAAAAATATAATAAATATAATAAAAAAAGCTATATTACTTAAAACTATTTTAATAATAACAATTTAGCTACTATATTAAATAACTTATTAATTAAACTATATAACTTTTAAAGTATAACTTAGGCTAATTTTATATATTAAAAAAGCTTAGCCTTATTTTTGCGCTTTAATATAATAATAAAGCTAAAGATAAAAAAAAAATAGGTTATATTTAAAAAATTAATAAATAATAAAGCAAATAAAAATTTAATTAAAATAAATATAATTTTAAAAGTAATAAAAAATAAATAAGTTTTAATAATAAAGTAATATAAACTTTTAAACAACTTATTAACTTAAAAAAAAATATAAACTTATTTATAAAAGTTTAAAATAATTTTAAATAAAATAAGTAAATATTAGCTAATTTTAAAATAGTTACTAACTTTTTATATAATATAGTTTTAAACTTTAGCTAAAAAAAAATAGCAGATTTAAACTTTAATTAAATAGCTTAAAAATAAGTATATTAGTTAAAAAATATAAATATTAAGCTAGTAATATTTAAAAAAAAAGTATTGCTAAGTTAAAAAAAGCTTTAAAAGTAATAATTATATTTTTACTAAATAAAATAATAATATTATATAGTAAAATAATATAAAATAAGTTATAAAAAANTTAGTAGTAGCAACTTTATTGTTAGGCTCGGCAGAGGGAGCCAGGAAGGAACCACCGGAGGTGGCACCTGGCAGAATTGAACGGCTGTAGTCAGCCGTAGATAGAGTGGGGCACCCACAACAATATTGGCTTCGCCGATATTGTTGTTCCCACACCTTTTCCTTTCGAATACATCACGCGTTTTACACTTATGAATTCTACACCCTTGACAACTCCAGTCATTTATATTATTTAAACTTAAAAAGTTTAAAGATTTAAAAAACTTAAAAAAAGCAGGTGTTTTACTTAAGTATTACTATTTAAAGTATATTATTAACTTAAAAAAAAACAGAACTTTTTTTTNAGCCTTATTTATTTTTTAAATAAAAACAAATTTTATAAAAATATATTGCTATAGCTTTAGCTAAAAAATAAATTAAATATTTTAATAGCTTAGTAAAAGCTTTAATTTTATTTATACCTAAAGTAGAAAATAAGCTATAACTTTATATTAACTAACTAAAAATTTAATAACCTAACTAAAAAAAACTATATTTTTTTATTACTAATAAATAAGATAATAAATAACGCATAACACAAGCGGATTGACACCACAAGCGGATTGACACTTGGCTTGGCGGTACCCTCCAGGGTAATTTCTATAGGAAATACTTCCCCCACTTTAAATAACTCCGCGAATATTAATGCTACAAACTAATAAATAGTACCTTTGGAATCGTAATARAATARGGAATTTAAAGGTATTTTTTATATTTTTATAGCATTTTTCTCTGTAGAGATATTGCCAAATATAGTAAATACGCTAAAATTTCTTGGCATTTTTAGCGTATTCGGTAATATCTCGGCAAAAAAAAGTGCTATAAAATTATAAAAAATACTTTTGAATTCCTTATTTTATTACGATTCCAGAGGTACTATTTATTAGTCTATAGCACTAATATTCGCAGAGTTATTTAAATATTACGTAATATGCACGGACTTTTTTTTGTATGGCTTGTAAAAGTGTTAATCCGCTTGTAATGTCAATCCGCTTGTGGTATGCGTTAAGTAAATATATAAACATTTTTTATATAAAAAATTAAATAACTTGTTTAAATAAGTGGTTTACTTAAGTAAAAAATATAATATAAAAAAACTTATATAATTTATTAATATATTGTTAAGAATACTTGACTAGGTATGTTTTATTAAACAATACCTACTGCTTATCTTATGTCTGTGGCTCCATAATACCTAACTAGGCATGTTTTATACCCTTACACACTAGTACATTCTGCATACGTCTGTCCTAGCACGATATACAAGACAAGATAACCAGCGTCACGAATTCTTTGTCTCCAATAGTACTCCGTACTCAACCATGCGCGAGATCATTACGCTACAACTTGGGCAACAGAGCAACTACGTAGCAACACATTTCTGGAATGCTCAGGTACGCTAGCTCGTCGAAACCTGCGTTGTCATCGTCCATGTTGACCAATCCCGGACAATACAGGAATCGTATTTCACCTATGATGCAGGCCATGAGTCGCCCGTCGACCACGACGTGCATTTTAGGCCCGGTCTTGGTGTAGATGGCACTGAGACTTTCACGCCGAGGACTGTCATCTACGACCTAAAGGGAGGCTTTGGCACCCTAAAGAGACTCAATGCTCTTTACGATATTAGTCGAGATGCAGCGGCAAGTAGCTTGTGGTGAGTAGTAGTTATTTGTCGAACCTCCTTCAGTCAACATGTTCTCATTCACCTAGGCCAGGACAAGCAGTCGTGCACATGCAGCAACCCATAGAACCCAGCGCATACCAGCAAAGCCTAGACACGGGACAGGCAGCTCCCGAGCTCACCACGGGCACCGTGAGGTACTGGTCTGATTTCAACAGGGTATTCTACCATCCTAGGTCCATTGTCCAGCTCAATGAGTATGAGTTGAATTCAACCATCATGTCCTTCGAGAAGTGGCATATGGGTGAAGAGTTGTTCGCCAACCTGGATAAGGAGCACGACCTCCTCGATCGAGACTTACGCCCCTTCGTTGAAGAGGCGGGCCATATGCAGGGCATCCAAATCATGTCCGGGATCGACGATGCGTGGGCTAGTTTTGCTACTAAATATATTGAACGTATACGAGATGAATACGGCAAGACACCCGTGTGGATTTTTGGATTACAGGGACCTACGAAGGGCCTTCCTAGGGTATCTTATCCTCGATATGATCATCTACTTTTAATTGTGGCTGACGGGTAGTAGGAGAAAAAGCTACTGAAGCTGGCCAACAAAGCGCGGGCACTGGCTGAGCTAAGCTCACAAGCCTCCTTGATCGTGCCCCTCGCTATGCCTGAGGAGCGACTCCCGTCTAACATCCACTTAAATCTAGAATCTTCGTGGCACGTATCAGCACTCTTCGCAGCTACAATTGAGAGCACGACTCTCTACACTCGTCTCAAGACTACCGATCGTGTCTACTCAAGCAACTTAGGCCACATGACAGACCTCCTCAACGTCTTTGGAAGGCAGACTATTGCAAACATAGAAATGAGTCCTATCGAGCCCCTAAACTCAACATGGAATGGGGCAAATGACTTGACGAATCCTATAAATGCGCCTGGCGAATCTATCCCCAAATTTTATGACAATGTTATTAATGACGAATCTGAGTCTGGTCTTGAAAGAGGTCCCGCGCCCTTAGAAGTAGATTTATCATCACCACAGGATTTTAAACTGAATCTTAAAACGACGAGATCGAAAAAGCGATACGTGTTCAGTCAAGTACGGACCTACCGGGGACCTGAGATTAAGAAGACAACAGTAGACGACGAGGATGGTATTTCCAAAGGTCGCTGTGGCATGGGACGCCGACCCAAGATTTACAAGTGAGTTCAGACAATGAGGAAAAACTGGGTTAGAGAGTATTTTTTTTAACAGTTCTCGTAGTTACCGCTCTAAACTTTCCTTTCCAATGCTCGACAGCTATCCTACGATATTTAGAAACAAAAATCGGAGCGTCATCAAAGAACCTATGGCTATTTGCACATCACTGGCTACTGATACATCTGTTGTTGACAAAGTAACGGGCCTACGGACGGCCGTCATCCGCTCTATTAGCCTTGAGGATAGGGAAGTGGTCGGGAATGAGCTCGCAGATATTGCCGATGGGTATAAGGAGGGGTGGTCGAGTGGGGGTGACGACGGTGATGATGATTGAATTAACACGCGAGATTTCGCTAATTAGATAAGAGTCAATGAAAATTGCCTTTTCGAGGAACCATACCGCCATCTAACTATCGATAGTATAGTATAACTTGTCTAGGGTTCTCCCTAACGCTTATCCGAGGTACCGAATACCATATCTCTAATAGGTATCTACGTTAAGCAATGATAAGTGGGAATGATTTATAACACGCGTCGGTTCGCCGAGCATCCGCGAAGTTACTTCTTATACCTGTTCTCTCATCGATATTGAGACATATTTGTGTTGACTGCCTATAACATAACAAATAAGCACATTCTCATCTTACCCACTTGTCATTCCGAGGTGGGCTTCTTCACCCCCAACCGAATCACCGTATTTACAATTAGGCTTAGCCCATCAAGCTCTGTGTCCATAGAGCCAAGTCCGGGAAATTCTTTCTAGAGAAATTAAGGATGCCTTCAGGTACCTGAAAGCTAGATTAGGGGCCTGAGTTGTTGACCGAAGTAGGCGGTGAGACCAGTTTTTGCGAATAACAGAATTTTGGTTGGAGCGAACACTCACTGTATTCTCTGAACTGCCATCCGTTCACAAAGAACTGAACTGCTATAGTTCGTAGCGACGCCTGCGCTATTCATGAACACGTAGCCTGAAGGGATGTTGAGGTCGTGATGCAGAACGCAACACCGGCGGCGTCGACTCCGTCCATGGCCGGAGAGGCCCGCCCCCGATACTTGCTGGGTGGATGGTAAACTTTGTCTCTCAGTGAAAGTGCTACATTCATTCAATGGGCCGCGGATTNTTTTTTTTATCTTATACCGTTTGTGCACGAGTCACCATTAACCCATCCTCGGCCACGACAAACGGTGAATTCCCCTATTAAAATAAGAAAAACATCACGTACGATATATCCTACTTACCTCTCTGGGCCATAACCGGAAGGAGGTGATACACACTCCTTGATTGTCCAGGCCAAGCGCCAGCAAGCTGCAGCGTCGTTGGTTTCGCAGTGCTAGGAAATACTTTAAAGAGTACCTCCATATAGCCAACCCGATTGCTCAAATATTGGTTCTCCAAGGGCGGGGTATTTTCACTACAACTAGGTTCTATAGATCCTTCGAGAGACTCTAGGTATACTTAGTCCCCCAGCTCGGGCGGGCGGAGCCGGGTCGTTGACGCCCCTATCCTCAGGACTAACAGTACCTAGCTTTCAAACTCTGAATAATCTCTGAGAAGCGCTTGCAGTTGTGTCAGTACATTGAGATGTCTGAGGCGACATACCAATTTGCATTGGTAATCAGGGGCTAATAACTATGTACCTAGCCAGCGAATCGAAGGATGTCCCCACCCTGAAGGCACCAGGCTCAACGACAGGCTCACCAAAACAAGTGATCTTGTGAGATTCTGTGAGATATTTAGGAGCGGCCTAGAGGCATCTACTATTATTTCATTGGCTGCATTGATACTGGAGGGGCGGGTGACTTCCGTCGTGGCCCACCAGATCCCTAGCGGTGACTGCGACACCAATGTTCATGATCTTGAGACGTGGCAATATCAGTGCCAGGACACAATATACGTTCATAGTGCAGATGTATATTTGTAGATGGGGACAACAAGTCTGGTGTAGTGAACGCCTCCTCCAGCCAAGGGGAAAGTGGATAGATCTAAAGATTTCTATATTCCTACTAAATGATGTCCAAAAAGCTGTCAGATATCGTCAGCTCTCTGTATGCAATTTGGCCGTGGCTTGTAGCTCGAGAGCTACTTGGTCGTGTCATCAAGTATATTGGCTGGGTTTATGTACAAACGAATAGAAAATTTGGCGGACCGGATGTCTTCTCTGCACCCTTACAATACAAACTCCAACGCTTGCTTGGATAAGGATTGCGTGCCCGAAAGGCTGTTTCGCCATATGTATGTATACATCTAGAAATATTCAAACAGAAAACACCTTGTACCCAATTCGCTGTACCAGATTCCCCTCCCCTCCCCCTCTTGCGTCCTTAGCTGTTAATCCGGTCCTATCTTATCCCTTCTTTTATTTCTTTCAAGAGCTATTCAATGAGATTACTTGGTAGATGAGAGTCGAGCTTCGACTCTCTCCTTGTGAGCTTTGTTCTTCAGGTGTACCTCGAAATTCGAAGCTGATGTGTCCGGGCCGGGCGTGTATAACTTTCCAGGGCAGTCGAGACACCGTATCCTGGGGAGGAAGTAGAATCGAACGTGAGGAGGCGCTGGTTGGCCACCTTGAGGAATAGGGTAGGGCATACCCGTGTTGGTGTCCATACCGCTGTAACGCATAACGCCCTCAAACTGATCGTTTTTGTATGCATCCTCCTGCTTGAACTGTTCTAAAGCACTAACTAGCCATGCAGGAGGAGGAGGCTATGAGTAATGGTGAGTACGGGGATTAAGTTGAATCATCAGAAATGGAAGATGAAGGTTGACACCTAGTGATGCCGCGACTAGGTGACAATGATAAGGTCATAGATCATAACGACTACTAGAATAAAGGAAGACAGAGGGGTTAAGGTGTAGAGGAAAAGTGGGGAATGGTCTTACAGGAGTCGGTAAAGGCTCACCCGGCCTTTGAGCTGGGGCATCTACTCGACCAATCTGGCCCGAAGGCATCCCATTGGAAGGTGTTCGGGTAGATACTGCTGATGTTGATATATTTGGAGTAGATGGCGGAGGCATATTGTTGGGAACAGATGTGTTGACAGCGCGACTATGAGGCTGTGAAGGCGTAATAGAATCGGCTGGTGTGCTTTGCTTTAGTCTGGAATCCCGAAGTAGTTTCCGTAGCTTCTCTTTAGACACTTTCAATGTCACCATGTAGTGTTGGGGCTCTTCTGTCGCCTCTCGTGTTACTTCACGGCCGAATCTTCTAGACGTTCGGGTTTCGTGATGGTGTATTGTCGCCTCAGGTGTTTCTGACCGGCCAAGATTAGCCATACGCTGCTGGGCTGCCGAAGCGGCGCCTCGCATGCCCCTAGTTCTTGCTGTACCAGCCAATGCCGATGCCGCTGGAGAGTCGGGGGATGAGTCGTCACTTTCATCAGAATCTGAGAGATCGCCATCGCGACCACTTTGACCTCTCCTACGACCAGTCCCAGGAGCACCTGCTACACGCTTGTAGAGCCTGCTCTCTTCGACATCGGTTGCTGCACCAGGTAGAGTTGAAGATACAACGAGAGTGCGAATCGTCCTCTGTCTCTCTTTCAGATCGGGGAGCGTTGGCCCACCACGTCTATTTATAGATCTCTTTTGCCGTCTCTGCTCTCGCGAAAACACTAACTCATTCCTCTCCAAGTCGGCCTCACTAAGCTCATACATATATGGTGAATAGTCCTTGGCCTGCTGTTGCGGGCGGAAAACATTAGGTAGAGGTGATGGTAGAAAGGCGGCCACAAGATCCGGGTCCTCGATTGGTCTGCCATCGAAAGGATGCCCGATACTATACAGACTTCTCGTAAATAGCTGTGTTTGTTCTCGGATGCAGTGGGCTATAGCAGTTGTGAACTCTCCAGAAAGAGCAAGATCTTTTGACATACTTGCGGCGAACTCTTCAGGAGAATTGAGTGGATTGTTGATTTCCCATTCAAATTGGTCAACCAGAGTATGCTGTCCAATGGTAATGTTGAGTTTTATTAGTATTCTCATTTCGTCATTCTTCCAAGCTGAATAGGGAAGTTCGGGGTCCAAAGAATCCTCGTCTGAGAAGACAAACGGGTAAAAGTCGTTGAGCTGCTCATGAACCTGCTTTAGAACTTCGTCGTAGATGGGTTGGGCAATAGGGGCTTTTAGCTCCATATCCTCGATCAACTGCATAGCAAACAGTTCAGGGGGTACCAATCTCTCATGAAGATTCCATGTGAAAGTATCACGGAGTTTGATTTTATCATAATCGACATCCAGCCGCACAGGAACGAGTTCTTCATGTTGATCAGCTTGCTGCTTCATATCCTTTCTTTTCCATTTGAGGGCTGGTGTTTGCCGTTTGCCGGGCCTAGGCTTGTGCGTAGGATACATCAACCGTGCAACGGGACCAATCTCGGTCCGCCCATTCCCAAAGCCGTTGTAGCCGTCGCCGTACAGCCTTGAAGATGGGAACCATTGTCTGTAATCGGCGCGTAACATTTTGTAGTCTCCTATCTTAGAAAAAGTGTTGTTGTTGTGCTTGTTCTGCTTTTTAGTGGACTCGATCAAGGCGGCTGCATTGATGTGGTCGCGACTTATGGCCTGTTCTATCAACTTCCTATCGTAAGCGGCTTTGTAGCGAAACGGAAGACCGCTATCGTTCGAGTCTAGAGGCGCATCGTTCTTGTTGTTCGGAGTTGATGAAGAAGAGCGATCTGGTTTCGGCATGGAAGTGGTAGCTGAGGATACGGGCGCGACGATGCCGCCGCCACCAGAGACACGACTCGAAGGGTTTTCCACATCTTGTTGCGTCGCCATGATGAAAAGGAGGGGGGAGAGGAAGAGGAAGAGGAAGAGGAAGAGGGAGTAGTCTGGCGGTTCGGTATCACCGCAAGAGATACTCAGGGGTCGGCTGGCGCCCGGTGAGCGCCCTGTGCTCTGTCAGATTTGTCTTGTTGTCGCACCCGATGGGTAGTGGCCAGCGCAGGTAGAGCGAATACGCTCTTTTAACTAGTCAGATGGTGACTAGGACCACGCGCGTCAAGCTGTTGAGTGACTTGATGGGCGATGATCAATGGTAAACGCGAGGAGGTCAGTGGTTGTGAATGAGATCATGCTTTCAGTGCGGTTTAGTGCCGCTTCTCGTTTTTACGCGATGCAGCCTTTTGGCGCGACCAGATACGGAACAGCTACAGCCACCTGAAGTGACAGCTGTACAGTGTGTCATGTCAAATACACGGTAACCACCAGGTCTATCACACAAGGTGTTTCCCACTCCGTACCTACCCGAGGTACACGCCTATACCCGCCTAAACAATATATTTACATTACATACACATATATGCCTTACCCATACCCGGTGGTTAAATATTTATATGCCGATAGGTACCTATGCAGCTATAGGTGGTCTGTTGGGAGGGGTGCCTCCCTTCACAACCGGGTCTGGCCTGACCGGGCTCACCTTATACAAGTAGCTACCTACCTACAAGGTACCTACACTACGTCTCACCCGAAAATGGGATAAAGGATAAACGAGCTTGGATGTAGAGAGGACCTCCTAGAGGTAATATCACTCACTATTACATGGACCCAAGTACTTAGGCCGAGAGTACATACTTACAGTAGGTACTTAGGTAGTGTAGGTAGGAACATGTATTTATGACCGTTTATGAACCATTTATATGAGCCAGTGACCTCACCTACCCCTCCAAACGCCCACAAAGCCCCTCTGCCAGAGCAAAACCTCAAAATACCCGTGGTACGATACTACCTCTCTCCCCCATCTCGGACACAAAAGCTATCTTCGGTCCACTTTGTCTNCTTTTTTTTTNCGTCCCTCTCTAATCTCAATCCTAGAGACGCATATTCTGGCACCACATAGCCAGCGCTTAAATTAAACACCATGTCGGAAGAAAAAGATGTTGGTTCGTACAGCTCTCTGCAACTCTTTGCAACTATCTTTTCGCACGCTTTCCCAAGTATAAAGCTCAACTTAAGCCCAACCGTAGGGATATAGGATGTTGCAAGACCTCTTTCTAATCACACCGGACCCCATTCCAGAGACCTATTACCAGAGACTCCATGCCGGAAAATTCATACCAAATACCTTGCACTCGCACAAAACAGGGCTAACTTCAAATTCTACGTCATCTAGACTACTCGCTCAAGAACCCCGATGTTCTAACCAAGTACAAGACCGCAGCCGCTATTGGTGAGAAGGTCCTTGCTGCCGTGTCGCAATTATGCGTTGCTGGCGAGAAGATCGTGAGCATTTGCCAGCAGGGTGACAAGCTTATTGAGGAGGAGGTTTCCAAGGTTTACCGCACTACGAAACTCAAGGGCAAGTCACGCATCATGCAACCGCGTCTGTTTGCTCTGACTTGGACTGACGTCGCGTGCTTCCACCAGGTTTCTCTCACCCCACCACTGTTTCTCCGTCATCCTACGTCACGCCCTATACACCTCTAACATCCGACTCTGCCGAGGCCAATGTCGCGCTTCAGCCTGGAGAGCTCGTCAAAATCCAATTAGGTGCGCAGATAGACGGGTTTGGCTCCATCGTCTGCGACACGATCATCATCCCATCCAAGGATGATACCCAAGGTGTCGTCACTGGCCGCACCGCTGACTTGATATTGGCTAACTACTACGCAAACGAATTGCTCCTGCGGCTCATGCTGCCTCCCGGGCTACTAGCGACCGGCACTGATGAGGAGAAGGCCAAGGCTGCTGCTGTGAAGCCGCCCACACAGTCTAAGATTACCTCGCTCCTAGATAAGGTGGTTAAGAGCTATGAATGTAACCTTGTCGAGAGCACGACATCATGGCTCTTTGATCGTAATGAAATCGAAGGTAGCAAGAAGATTGTCATTGCGCCTGCCGAAGGTACCAAGGGCGAGGGTGTTCCCCAGGTTGGGGAGGTTTGGGGTGTCGAGATGGGAGTGACATTGGGCTCTGGCAAGGTCAAGACTCTGGATCAACGGGCCACGTTGCATCGTCGCACTACCAACACATATATCCTCAAGTCACAGACAGCACGTAAGACCCTGTCGACGATTCAGGCCAAGTTTGGCCATTTCCCTTTCAGCTTGAGGCAGCTTGAAGAAGAAGGCTCCGATACAAAATATAAGGTTGGCGTCTTTGACGGTGTCCGTGCTAATGTGCTGCGACAATACGAACTGGTTGGGGACAAGGACGGCGCCCCGGTTGCTAGGTCATTAACTACGCTCGGTACGGGGGCCCCTTCATACAGTTTGTGCAGAATCTAACTTCAAGCAGCCATTACCAAGAATGGTATCACGAAACTCGGTGCTCCACCAGCACTTGACCTCAGCAAATACCAAACCGACAAGAAGATCACCGACGAAGAGATTTTACAGATACTCGAGCAGCCTCTAGCGAAGAACAAGGGGAAGAGCAAAAACAAGAAGAAGAAGCCGGCTAAGAAGGGAGAGAGTGGGGAGAATGACGATGAGTAAGTGCCGCATTCAAGTGGGTGGTCGATGGGTATGGCGTCTCTAGACGACATCTGCAAGCCCGTGACAGCCGGGCCAATACGGAAGGGAGAAAGTTAGCTTGACTGATCTGAAATGTCAACGGTGGGCATGACTGAGGCCTATGCGCCCCAAGTTCTAGCATGGGTGTGTTCCCCGGCCGGGAGGGATTAGGTGTAGGACATGCCTACCAACGATAGGCACCCCTTTACAACTCATCACCGGGTCATCACTGGACATAATGAGCCCTGCTTTAGCAATTCACAGAAAACAAAGAGAAAAATGCTTGGTTCAAGTGCGAAATCCTCTCATTTCCCCAGCACGACGTGTCCTTTTGACCCTATATTGTCTGTGGCCATAACTCTCGGCACACTAGAGAGAATTGAGGTCTCTCATCAGGTCAAAAACAGAATTTGTTCAAGGATGGAAACAGCCAAGACAGTCTCTATTAAGAACCTTGAAGGGGGCGAACAATTCGTAGATACGCTAGCGATATGAAGGTAGAATTAGACGGAGATTGCACTTTAGCTTCTGAGTCGGTACTCGAAACCATCAACTGCAGAAACCCGAGCGAGGATAGCAAACGGAACCGTAGGTGGACAGACAGCAACGTCCGGTGTGCTGCTGCACGGGTAGGCGGGCAAGTAGCAAACTCGGGGGAGGTCAGGGGATGGGACCAAGCAAGTGATCAAAGATTCTCAGGTGACTTCAACAAGTAGGGATGGAGAAAGGGAGGGGACAAGAGCGGGAATCGGGGNCAAGAGACAGAGACGGAGAGGGAAAGAAGAGATAATAACAGGTCACACTATGCGGGCGGCACATTACAGTGGCGATATCCCGTTGGCCAGGACAATAATAAGATACATTAGTTTCTACTGCAGATTCGGGATTCGAGAAACGTCGTCAGGTGAGAATAGGAGAGAGAGAGAGGGTGCTTAAGTACTTTTGGTCGGTAGTGCACATTACCTTGGGTCGGTAGGTACTTGTCTAGGTTAATAGATTGAATACTTGCCTACCTAGTAGTGTAGGCACTTTGGTGTAGGCGGGTTAGGGCCTGACTTTTACTTCTAACCCCCGGATAGCGTCGCGTGGTAGTGGGTTCAGTGGTGTGCAGGTATGCGTAACAACTGACCGGGGGAAGGTGCTGGCTGGCTCTGGCTGGCAGCGATGTTGCTGCCATGGGCCCCGACTCCAGTCTTTTTTTTTTGGAGCTCCCCTTTCGTACCAACATTCCGTCGCCATACCGCGTATCCGATCCAACCACCACAACGCGACCAACGACATTGTGTGCACATGTCCAACGCACAAAAGAAAGGTGCGTGGCCCCTATTCCTGCGTCGAGTCTGCAAGCTAACATGTTCTGCAGTTGTCACATTCAAGTGAGCTCGTTCTGCGAGGCCGTGACGCGCACGCGCAACGGCAACGGCAACGGCAAAAAAGGGGGCTCGCTCCCCAGCAGACCTCCTCGCCTGAGCCAGAGCTAGAGCCAGAGCTAGAGCCAGAGCCATAGTCAGGGCCACGATCAGGGCCACAGTTAGAGTCACAGTCAGAGCCGCAGCCGAACCAGAGGCGCCAACAATGTCTTCTTCACATCCCAAGCCCACTCGATCGCGCTTCTCAAGCCCACATCGCCACTCGAGCTCGTCCGCCACCCATGGTCAGAGTCAAGGCCGAGGAGGTAATACCGACGCTTCACGCACCTTCATGCAACGCTGGTTGGAACCGCCCGTGCAGAACAAGCCCAGTTTTCAGGAGGCCGGATTGATTCGTGGCGGCGTCGTTGAGAATATGGCTCCCTTGGGCACCATGCCCAAGACTGCCGTGCTGAAGAAGACTCCGCTCTCGGGTGCTGACGGCTCCCCCCCMAATCTCTGCACCGACGGTGAAGAGGATAGTTCTGAAGAAGCCCTTCTCGCCCGCGGTGCCAGCCATCACAACCCCAAGTGCCACCACGACGCCGCCCGATATCACACGCATTCCAAGCAGTGAGGCCGCTGGGGTGATGGAGGATGTCACCACGGATGCGTTGTTGTTGTCGCCGACATCCCATCTCGCACTACCGCTTCCAGTTGTGGATGACATGAATGATGATGACTATGTGCCTAAGAAATCCAAGGCCCGTCGCATCTCCCAGAATCCCCATGCTAATAATGCCTCTTCCGCTTCTACTCCTCCCCTCCACCCACGCAGGCAGTCACACAGACACCGAAGTGCGCGGTCTAGTCCCGCACCTGCCATTCTTGATCCTACACCTAACCCTACACCTGATCCTACACCCGTTCCCACATCACCTACTCGTTCTGAAACCCCATCCTTTCACCAACTAGCGCGAGAGCCCGACGATAAAGAGCAAGCAAACAAAATCGTCGAGATCGCAGTCGAAGAGGCTCTCCGTCACTTCCGCTACCCTACTGCATGGGCATTGCGTCTACTCTACGACCAGAACTCGGGGGATCCACATTTTGTATCTATGATTGAGGACATCTATTACCAGCGTGCAACGCCTAAAACCATTCACAAGTTCCGCCGCTTGATCGGCGAAAAGAAGAAAGAGGGTAAGAAAGAGAACAAAGGCTGCTATTACTTTGTGCCGCCTTCGACAGGAGGCCACCTGGCACCACACAAGCCGGAGCCTGCGCCCTACGAGAAGTTGATCAAGATGGAATTTGCCTCGCTTCTCCGAGACTCTGCGAGTGACGTTGACGTCGATGCCGATGGTCATGTCAATAAAAAGCGCAAAACGGAAGGAGAAGAGGGGCGAACGATGCCGGTCGATCAAGCGAATGCACATCCTGATCTGACTACGGCCACGAATGGTGGTGGTTCGCGCCGACAAAAGAATGGGGACCATCACCATAGTCATAGTTATCATGCTCGTGGCGGTGTTACCAAGGACAAGTCACCAAGAGGCAAGAAGACACGTTCGGGCTCAGTCAGCAGCACCTCATCTCTATCATCGGTTCCCGATGACGCGATCGAGGATTATGACGACTTTATGGACAGTGTGGATGGCGACTCGGGGGCCTCGCGCATGGAGGACGAGCACGCCGAGGGAAATAATGCACAAATCCCGGCAAGTTCGATGCAGCCAATCAGCGTGGAGCAGGCGAAACCCGCCGTCAAAAANGCAGATTGTTTCGCCCAACCCTGCTCTTGAGCAAAACACTCCTCCTCCTATCACTGCTACTACTACTACCACCACTCACCATCCTCGCTCACGGGACTCGAGTATGCCCGCCGCTGTTATCACCACAGTCGCCACCACCAACGGCACTCCCCATCATCATACAAACCAGTCCATCCCCACACTCAAGTTTCAAAGCCGTTTTGGTGATTTTGATGAATCTACTGACACCTTCGTCCGAAAGAAGCTCTCCCGCAAGTCTGAGACGGCCATCAATACCAAGAGTGCCTCTTTAGATAGTTTTGTTCGTGAGCCTCTGGAGCTGGACGAGTTGCCCCAGGAGCCAGTCCTGCCGCCGCAACCACCGGCACCTCCTCCTGAGCATGCTCGGTTATCGCGGACACCAGCTCCTGCACTAAGTTCACGAGCTGCCAGAGCGGCTAAGAGGAATCATGACGAGTTTGACGACGCGAGCTCGCCCACTGCATCCTCTTTCCGGGCTGATTTTGAGCCCTCATCTGCACGAAATTCACGTGCTGCAACCCCGACAAACCCAAGATCTTCCAAGAAGCCCCGAGGCGGGTTACGCGTCAAAACATCGTATGTCCCATCCATTTATTCATCTACCTACATTCCCCATGCTTGCAAACATGCTCTCTGGAGGATTTAGCTGTACTGTCATAAGCGAGGCAAGGCCGAGTGGCGATGTGGCACCACATAATCATAGATTGGGCGAGACACGACGTTGCCCGATCTATACTCTTTTCATTACTATAGTTGTGTCATTATGTCTCCTCTAAGCCAAATTCGCTAATCGTGCTCGTTTGCACCAGACCGATGAAGAAGAAAGGCACGTCAGCGGGAATTCCTCGTGGCAACGGTGAGCGACCGAGCCCTGTGGGTAATGGCATACCAAATAATCAGGTGAGGAAAAACAATGTCCCGGCCACTTTCTCTCATCTCTTATAGTTTCTTTCGAGTACGACGCTGCGCATAATCGTCTCCTTTTATCCTTTTTCTTTTCTTCACCGGAGGATGAGTGCCTAGCTTAAGGAGCTAGGAGAGCCTGGCCCTAAAATCTAGCGAGGTCAGAGTGCTAAGCTTGGGTTTCTCGCTTTTGCCAGATCCTGCGTATCAATCCGCTAGACCATTCAGTGTGATGTGCTAACAACATACTTTAGGACGATAACGACGATTCCTGTTATACTTGTGGTGGCAATGGAGAATTGGTCTGCTGCGATGGATGCACATTCTCGTTTCATTTTACGTGCATTGACCCTCCAATGGACGAGGGCCGCATTCCCGACGAGTGGTTTTGTAATGAATGCCAGATTCGGTACAACCCGCCCCACGTAAATGAGCACAGAAGTGTCTTTAGCTCACTTGTTGCCAACCTACAACGCAAAAATCCTCGTGCTTTTCGGCTTCCCGAGCCCATTCGGGAGTACTTTGAAGGTGTAAAGACGGGGGCGGAGGGTGAATACGAGGAGGCAGTGCCCCCCAAACCTAAGTGAGCATCTACAACACGGTTCCTTAATATACAACCCTTTTTAAACTGACTTTTAATTGCGTAGGACAAACAAGAAAAATGCAGAAGATGCTTTTGATTTTTTCAAACTCAGGAATGGTGATAAAGCGGTTTTGTGTCATCAGTGCCACAAAGGGGCGGTGGACAATCGGCCCATCATTCCCTGCTCTCTCTGTGGCCTCAACTGGCACCTAGAATGCCTTAGCCCCCCCCYTAGCCCTTCCCCCCATTCTACGAACATGGCGCTGCCCTTGCCATGTCGACGACCTGCTCAGTGACCTTCCAGTCAGGCTAGCTCCAGCTCATAAGTATCGCAAGATAAAGAATATGCCCGTGATTGAACAAGGCTACAGCCGCGGTCTTGCCAACAATGGGTGGATAGAGGTCGAGGAAGATGATAGTGACGACGACGACGAAGCTGCCTGGAAAGAAAAGAAGGCATTTGGCCGTGTGTTCCGAGTGTCTGCTCGGGGTATCAAGCGCGATTTCATCTCTCGGTGAGTAAAGCTACTTCACTTTTCTAACATGAGCTAATGTATTCGATTGCAGAGTTCATCAGAATCGTGGGGATTCTGACTTTCGGCCTAGAATAGTCGATGACCCCGCCCCAAGAATAGCACCCAAACTGCCAAGCCTAGAACAACAGCAAGCTGCGCTGACTCTCCTACAACTGGTTCAAGGTCAAGGTGACGGAGTACACCAGCTGGCCCAGGCTATGATAGTAAGTTACGTCCTGCTTTCATACTCACAAGTTAACTTACTAACAACCCTTTTTTACAGTCCCAGGCAAGCCCTGCTGCCATCTCCTTGATGGCGCGGGGTGATGCCCAGCGCATTGCCGACGGCAGCCTAGCCAACGCCGACATTGCTACCCTTGAGACCGTGCTTGCGCAAGCGGATGCTCTAAAGCAGAGAGTCTCGAAAATCCTAGAGGGTCGTACAAACCATGCCTGCTTTGATAAATCAGATACGGAACTAAAAGCGCTCACACCTAGCAGCATATCCCGTGAGGACTCAGCCGTTGTTGATGAGCTGAAGCTTGAGCCTGGCAGCTCACAGGATACAGAGAAAGGTCAAGATACTGATGGCGCCAAACCCGCTCCTGCTCCTGCCATGCGACTCGACTGAAAGTGCCCCATTTAAGTGAATATCACGCACGCATTCGTCAGAAGCGTCCTCTTATCCGACTAACAGTATGGATATCTCAGAAAGGCGCCTAGATCTAATTATGCTGGGTTCGTCTCATGCCAGTAGCATCAGATCTCGCGGACCTAGGTGCTGACATTGAGCTACACTCGCTGTACTCATCTCTGTCGATAATCTTTTACTCCTAGCCATGGGTGGTCGGTGAGGTCGTAGAGGAGTCATTCAACTAGCTCAAATATGTCTAGAGCCTAGTACAACGATATGGTGTCTCATTGCGGTCTTTTCTCCCTTTACCAACAAACGACATGATACAACATGGTGCGGCGTCTGGGTATCGGGATGCCCTTCTCAGCCCACCATGCTGACATTGCGCGAATGGCAAGGAGCAAGCTGGAAATACGAGGAGAGAGCCACATAAGATGTATACTCAGAAGTATGTCATTTATTTGGTCTGGTAGCTTTGAGGCATCACCCGAGTTGCGTTACCTTCCCACACATGGTGTGGGGATGCCGGCGGTCTAATTGTAGAATTGCGATCATGGATGAAACGTACTCTGCGCTTAGGACGCCAATCGCAGGGCAAGGGGTAGAGATTCGGTAGATCAAGATGACCCTGCATATAGTATGGTGTCAAGAGGTTACAGATATTAGTCGTATAATACGAAGTATTTTCTTCATATTATTAGGCCATACGGGTCTTATGTTTTGATCTACCAACGTGCAATTTTACTTGTCATTTTAAGTATGGAAAATGCAGATTTCCATGCAACTCGTGAAAACTACTCCCTCTTATTCTATGCAACTTAGAGGATTAACAGGGCTCTATCGAACAATAGCATGGCGCGGCATCCGTGTCTAAAGGAGGCAGCCTGTGGTAGGCATAGCTTCCGGGAGGGGAGGGAGCCCTAATATGGGGAAAAGGGGAAAAGGATAAGTCGAACTTGGAATCAAATGATACCTAGAGCTCAGATGGATTCCGACGCATCGTTGTTCCATGAGTCTGGAGTGTGTTGCCGGTTTGATCACACATTTGACGGTTTGCTCGTTGACGAGGGGGGCTTGCCTGTTCTTCTATTCTGCTGGGCAGCCCTCGAGTCATCTCCTTTTAAGGGTTTTTTACACCTTGCATCTGTTCAATCCCTAAAACCTTGCCAACACATGCCAACATGAGAATCTAGCCTAGATCCCCCTACGTCTAAAAGGCAGAAAAACAGACAGAGATCATGACCGCTTAGTACCGCAAATTGCCCACACGACCAAAAGAAGAGGGAAATAAGCCACTTCCCACCTCATCTCACCATCAAAGACGACAACATATCGAAGCCGCGGCAGCAGAAGCATAATTAACGAGGTACCATGTACCAACAGACTCTAAGACGCCCACATAAGACACTAAATGGGATCTTTAGGTCGTTGCGATGACGAGAGTCTCAGATCTAAGGACAAGGCACATAGATTCTCGTGGCCGCTAGGCGTAATGACTACTACGTAGGCGAGAATACTCATTTTAACGATGTACTAGTACAATCCAATACAGATGAGAAAAGGCAGGATGAAGGAAAGCGAGCGTAGACGCCAGCGCAGTGACCAGAAAGGACCATTAGAGCTGGCCTTCGTTCTGTGTTGTTGAATAGTCGTACCTTTTTTTNCATGTCCTCTAGGAGAATATTTACCTTACAAAACCCATCCACTTTACCTCTTCTACATGAGTAGGCACCATGCTGGCTCGCTGCGTAAAAATGATCTTTTACAACATCATTTATAGTCCCGAGCCCCATCCTAACTAGCCTCGACTAGCAGCACACACCTCCTTTCGGTCGTGATGGAGTCGTATCTATAAACCGCCATGAAAATGACACTTAAAACGAACGTGAACCATGCAAAGCATCCAGGAATCACCCAGGAGGTCCCTTGCCCTCCCGGCTGGGGGGTTTTTTTTTCTTAAGAGAAAAAAAACGCAAGCCGCCAGTTGTAGTTAGGCAACGAAGAAACCTAAGCTTCCTCCTTAGGCTTATTTCCATAAAATAAACAACGAAGTAGAGCCCCGTATCCGATCATTTCAACTCCAATAACTGTACAAGCGAAGGTTGGTCACGAACAGAGCACACCTCTCTAGAGCCTAGGTAGTCTCCTCGGACCATACTGGGGAGCGGTACTGCAATCATCTCTGAAACAGAATTGTCAGTACCGCTATTTAGGGTCGAGGCGATCGCTTTCGAGGGGGTTGACCTACGCGTCCGCGTCTCGAACCGACAGGTTGCTCTTGCATATATGGCACGGTCGGCATTCCATTAGAATAGGCATAGCCTCCCATGTTGACTCCCATACCAAATCCAGGCGGTGCAAAACCGGCTGGAGCACCAGGCGGTTGAATCGGACTGCTATTCGCTAGGTTCTGAGCCCGAAATTGGTCCATTGTGGGATTTGCGTTATTGAACCCTCCATATCCAGCTTGAACAGGCGGGTAGAAATTATTCATCGGCGGCGTACCACGTGAAAGCATGCTCTGTTGGTATTGTAATTGTTGCATGTTCACGGGTGCCAGTGATCCGTTAGTTCCGTTGTATACTGGTGCTTGAGGTCCGTATGGTGCGTAGGGAGGCATATTAGGATCTCCATTCTCGCTGCGCGGCACAGGATAACCATTCATATCATAGTTGGCTGTTGAGGTACTCTGGCTCAGCGGATTGAGATACTGATTTCCGTACTGTGAGTTCTGTTGTACGGCAGCGGTATTGGCTTGCGCTTGGCGGGAGGTAGGGCGTTGTCGTTCGCTCGATACATGACGGCCCACAGATTGATCACGAGATCCTCCGCCGCCTCCTCCGCCGCCGCTCCGGGTAGACAAGCCGACCTCATCCATTAACCGCTTGTACCCCTGGTTCGGCTGCGCTTTGATCCGTACCAGGACGTTTTTCACGTTCTCTACGACTTGACTACGAATAGTCTCATCAAAGAAAGGGGTGGTCAGAACTTTGAAGATCAGAGTGGCTCCACAAGCATGGTCACTGAGGATAGCCTCGAGAGTTTGATCCTTAGGGGTAAAGAAAAGAGCCTTCAGGATGATATCTCGAGCGTCGGGTTCGGCTTTCTGATTAATAACCTTCAAAACAGTGAGATAAGCAACTTTATGGGTGCATAGATGAACCAGATAAGGAACAAGCTGGGGGGCTAGGACACTACGTCTTTGGGGGAATGTGCACGTATCCAGGAACCATGTCAACAGAAGCGCTCCGTTGGCGTTTGTTGCAAGTTGGACACTATGCAGGGCAATAGCGGCAGCGAGCATTCTCTGTTGCTCCTTCGTAGCATGATGGCTTTCAAGGCATGCCCTCATCGCTCGGGCACCGTACCGCCCCTGGCCAACCTCCCACATTCTACTGAGCATAGTCTCGAATATGAAGTCATTGAAAGGCGGCCCAAACTTGAGACAACCTTGCAAAACATAGTTACCATACTGATCGAGGAATAGTGGAATAGTATACGGCCGGAGATTTTCGACAATGAGGGACATCTGATGAGGCGTCTTGCAAACATCAATGATCTTCTGAGCTGCCCAGGTCCCATTCTTGTGGACACCGATCTCAGCCATATGCGGGGAGATCTCAGCAAGCATCGCATCTCGAAGTTCGTCGGAACAATGCTCGAACAGCTTCTGAACGACAGTATTGCCAAGATAGTCCGAAGATAGCTCAGCAATCTCGGGGAGCATGTCAACGGCAATGTTCTCAATTTCTGCTTGGGACAAGCTTTGATTATCGATGCGCTTTCGAATATCCCTCAATTTTGGAGCGTCATGAACACGGGTATGCGTAGGTTCGCGAATAGGGGGAATTTCATCGATGAAGGTCGTATATTGGATTGCTTGCTGGAGACTAAGCGAAATCCTGTACGTGTCTTCATCTGTTGCTCCGAAAGAGCTAACAATCTGTAAGATATCGCTAGTCATATCACGAAGAGGGGGTATGACCGGGGCTGTAGCCGAGGTGTTGGTGGTCGAAGACGCAGCATCGGGCACAGCACCAGGAACGTTCGCCCCATTCGAATCTTGATTCTTCGAGAACGGGTCAGGGCTTGGGCTTGGGAAGGCACCATCATGTCCAGGCGTGTTAGAAGCCGAAGGCGGTTTGGCGAAATTAATCCGAATTGGTCCGGCACCCGGAAAGATCTCCTTTCCATTCATACCTGCCTTCGCCGCAATAGCACTGTCGACCCTCTCAAAATTAACAAAACCACAGTTCTTGTGGGTTAATACTCTTGCGGATAGAATAGGTCCATAAGACTTGAACATTTCAGTCAACGTAGAAGTGGTGGTCGAGGTCGGAATACTCCCCAGCCATAACGCACTAGTTGGGCCCTCAAGACCAGCCTCCTCCGCTGTCAGTAAACCATTATTCCGGCTACTTGATCGGCCTAGATTCATTGCAGCCACAGCCGTTGGGAGGTCATCAAATTCTTTCTCGTCCGATAGCCGTATTTCGGCCGCAGTGATTGAATTATCAAGACGCGAGGGAGTAGGGTAATAGTTGCGCATGAGCCGTGAACCCGCCCCCTGAAGCTCTAGAACTCCAGCTGTTCTTGCACGGGGTCGAGTGACCGCTTGGGAAGCAAAAGATTGGAGGCTTTGTACGGCAAGATTGTGGCTGTGTATTGCAGCATTAGTGGCCGCAAGTTGATCCTGCAATTGAGCATAGTGGTTTTCTAAGGCCAACGCATCCTCTTCATAACCATCCTCCTCCTCATCTGCATACTTATCTTTATTGTTCACTGAATAAGACCGAAATCGGTTCGCTTGTTTAGTGAAATCTGCAAGTCCTGGGAGATAAGGCGTGGCGAGCTGGGCACGAGCTGGCTGTGGTGTCTCGGCCAAACCCAGGTAATCAAGAGTCCTCATATGAACATCATTGTCACCCGGTCCATCCTTTGACATGGCGGACTGCGCTGGAGAACTCGGACCATTGGATCCAATACTGGCGATACTAGCAAGTGTGTTACCCCTCTCTCGGCCACTCGGGTTCCATGTACTGAAAACAGATGGCCCGAAGGGTGAGCTGGTACCCGGGCCATGGGAGAACGGGCTACGCTGGGGCATAGAGCCTGCACGGAGTCTTGATAAAAGAGTAGAAGATTGTGAAACACTCGTATTTTCGGAGAGCCCTGGGGGTGGTGTCTTGTTAAATGGGCTGTGAGAGGGGGTCGGTCGAGAAGACTGGGTAGAGAGAGTAGGAATGTTGATAAGACCATTTCCGAGACTGCCTCCAGGAAATCGAGAAGGTACAGTACCAGCCCGAGCACGCCTGGTAGAGGGCAAGCTATCGGGGGTCGGCAACTGTGCAAAGTCTGGAAACCCATCGGTAGGTGATTCGGGGATATTCTCCCGCAATGGGGTCGAGTTTCCGCTGGTAGGTGGCCCACCCCAGGGGTTGTTCACCGGCAGGCCAGGGACGCCCTCTTGGGCTTGAATCTCTCTAGCACTGTTCGACGCGGTTAGCACTTTCAGCCGGCCGAAGGACAAGCAATAATAGATTCATTCAAGGAAAATGTAACATGGTAGGAGCCGAGCCTTACCGCTTCGAGAACAGTCTTGTAGAGCCAGAGGCATCATGCGATGGAGAACCAGCCCCTGATCGCGACGCACTCCCCATCTTTGCAGCAGGATTCATGACGCCTGACATGCCGAAGGGAGACTTGATCGAAGAGCTACTAGGAGACTCGATGGGAGAGATATGGGTAACGGGAGAGGTAGAACGTTGGCTACCGGCAGACTTGGGCGGATAGCCTATAGCCAGGTGTTCGGATCTAGTAGTTGACATTATCAATTAATCATCCGACCCTCATCAGGAGGCAACTGTAGGGGCTCTCCACGGATGACGATATAGGGCAAGTTGATCTCTGTGTGGTGTATAGCAGAGAAACAGTCGAAACCGACGTGGTTGTCAGGCTGGCGCGAGCGTCTCTTCCTCCGTAGACCTGGACGAACCGACGACTAAATGGGTAAGGCGGTGGGATTATGTCGTCTGGCGCAGGGCAAGGGAGAAGTTGTCTGTAAAGGAGTGGCGTTGAGATTTAAAAGTATATGGTGCCGCAGGTTTCTCTGGGGCTATTACAAAGTGTGAGCGAAGCGACGGGAAGTATATCGAGAGGTTATATCGCGGTGGTATATCGAGATATGTGCCGAGGCGACGCAAGACGCAGAGTAAGGACTAGCAACGCTTGAAAATTGATCGTCGTTGGGCAATCGATGGAAGGAGTGTCGAAACTGATCCGGGAAAACGACGGCTTAGGAACACGAGTATATATGGGGCCTTGGTGGAGGACAACGTTGCGTAGAAGTAGGTTGTTGCGATTTCGGGTTTTGTGGCCTCTTCCTCGGAAGGCGAACTGCCTAGATAGGTATTTGAATCCACAAGTGCGGGAAACAGGAAGAGGTAAAGAAATTGCGACAAATATCTAAACAGATTAGGATCAATATACAGACTCCATTAGTGATTCTAGTATTTGAGGTCGAGGGATGAGGGCGGTGGGAAGAAGAAGGGCGTGAGAAGGAAAGGGGGAAAACATAAAACAGAAAAATAAATAAAAATAAAAAANTAAAAAACGGAAGCGGTTTGAGTTTTGGGGGGTTAGGTTGAAGGAGTGATGGTAGTGGCGGTGGTAGTAGTAGTAGTATTGGTAGTGGTGTGGTGAGAGAGAGGTGTTTGTTCCAATTCAGTTTTCAGTGCAGAAGAAGTGAGTGAATGAATGGACTTTTTGACTTGGTTGCTTGGTTGCTTGGACTTGGGTTGCTTGGACTTGGGTTGCTTGGACTTGGCCTTGGCTAATGGAAAGCCTTTCAGCGTGAGAAAATGGAGAGAGAATGGAGAGAGGCCAGAAAATGTTGAATGCCCGTTAGTGGGGGCGGGTTCTATGCTTGCTTGCCTGAATCTCGCGCTCAGCTGGGGGAGTTGGTACCTGGATAAGTACACAGCCAGAGCGGTACCTCGGGTCGGGTGTCTTGGGTACCTTGGATACCAGGTTGGGTCTTGTGTGTGACTTAGGCCTGGGGGAATCGAGGTACAGAGGTCCCCAGGCAGAACCCAGGTACCTGCCCAGAGCCAATACTTTTTCTTCTACCCCTATTCTATCAATGTCGGGTATTCTCCCACACAAATCTTTATTTAACACGAACGGTAGCAGATTCCCTAGTGTAGACTGGTAGTACATACATACACTACACAGCCCTTCTCGGGTCGTTACTGGTTCAGTACCTACGTTGATTTCAGAGATGAGAGTTGAGAGCTGCTTCTTCTTTCACCTGTCTATATTCACCCAGGTACTAGGTACGAACCTAGGTCGACATGGTGTATAGTAACTGTCGGAAGGGCTGACATGAGATGGGACCGGTTGCCTTGATTGTTCCTAGTGCATCGGATTTTTCTCCCTCTACTCCGTACCTACACTAGCTCTGATTAAACACACGATTGATTCATTTATCGGTTGGCGAATAACATCCCACCTCTTCTAAAAGAACTTGGCAACCCAATTTCAACGGTTCTGTGCCCTATTTTGTTGTTCGTTAGCCTCGATTGGACTTTTGGACTTGGGTCCCCATTCCCTTTGTACCTGGTTTTGCTACGAAAGCCGAGGAGCTGAAAGGCTGAAAAGCTGCATGCTCCTAGCTTCTCAAGATTCCGGGTACTAGGGTATATACAGTACCGTAGATGCTTGGTAAGTTCAGATGAACAGTTAGCGATAAGAGTCACGTCAACCAGGATACCTCTTCAAGCCTTATTAGTTAGTCCAGTTTGCTTGCTCCTTTTCCTCTCTTTCTCTATCGTCCCTTACTTGACCATAACAAGAGTTCGACAGACCTTGAGAAAGAAGTAAATATGGGTACATTCTAGGTAAATACATTATCATCGTCGTAGAAACACCCAGACGATCACTTTTCCTACCCAAGGGATCTGATCGTCAGTGGGATAACCATTCAATCCGGCAAATCTAAGCAAAATCCGGGGTACGCCAAGCCCTTTACAATACCATAACCTGCTTTATAGAGAATAGTGTACCTACTATGTAGGTAGGCACACGTACTTACTACGTACAACTGTGTAGGGCTCAAACCACTGTGAAATGAAAGGATGACACCAGAAGCTACATAGTACCTAAGGAATAAGATGACACTTGACTTGGGACGAGGCCTACCCTAGATTTCTTAATCATCAGCAGACAGGTCAACTTCTCATTCGATTCTATCCCTCACTCATATGCTACCCAGGTAACAGTAGAGCCATTTATTGTACCTGGTAGATATCGGCAGCGGCTCGCCATCCGACCCTACAGAAAGCAGAAGGCAGGAAGCAGGGAGCATTGTGCCGCTAGCTAGTACGAGATACTTACATTAGGTATACACTAACCACTTCATGCCTACCTACCTATGCTATGTGATAGGGGTTATCCCTGCTCGCGACTTACATAGTAGTTGTGTCAATCAAATACCACTACTATTGCGCCTACAGTACTACTACATAGGCAGGTAAGTGGGTATATTGTACACAGACAGATCCATTTACTTGTATATAAAAAGCTATATATTTCCTACTGCAGGTACCTACTCTTTATACCAACTAGCGGTATTAACCCATAGGGGGCCACTTAGAGGAGAGGATGCAAGATAAAACAAGGGGATGATAGGACAATGCTTTGCACATACTCGAGCCGATTAACAAGGGCCATCTAGCGTACTACTATACTTTTACTCGCATTACATGCCTGCTAGTATACATAGGGAGATGGTATAGCATCAGGCACTGCCGGTGATACCTTATAGGTTATTTAACTGTTTTTAAAATACCGAACAATTGTTTTTACCTTGGGCACTTAGGTAATAACACAGTGTATACAAATAATGTTCTCATACAAGCTTCTGAAACAACTGCTTATCACTCACTCAATTGGGCCAAACCGACAGCGCTACACAACTCCACCTACTACGCCATTGAAACATGAGGTGGTTCAGTACCTCTACTAGATATACATAGTATATGTACCTGGACATGACCACACTTCACTTGGTACCTAGGCACCACCTCTAACGTCTCGACTCTACACTATAATGTCTCACTGTCATTGAATTAAGGGAGGTAGTTACCTAGGGGGGTGTACTTACCAACCGGGTACATATAGACCTTGCGTTGCCTTTGCGTTGCCTTGCCTTGGTATTGACAGCCGTTAGATCAACCCCTGTTCACTCCCGCAGCCTCATTCTCCAATTCAGATGGTCTCTTCACTACTATAGACTACTGGTACACACTAGCCTATAACCTACCTACCTTAGACACTACACTCCTCACTGTAGGGCCAAAAGCTGTACTATCGGAGTATCGATAGCCTTATAGGACGGCAGAATCTACACTGCTGCTGTACTCACAGTCAGGAGACACGTCCACATAAACCGACACTACCTACGCCAATCTTCCTATACCCTTGATCTACCATACGTCCCTGGTATAGGCACTACTACTACACTACTATACATAGTACATAGTATATAGTAGTATGATCAGACCAGGGGCTGACCGCAGATCACCATAGCATAGTGTAAAGCCACCACGTTGTGTACTATGTATAGTATCACTACCCAGGCAGTAGACCCAGGCACTGCCCAGGTCAGTCCACAAAGCTTACCTAGTCTAGCAGTAAGACCAGCTTCATGCCGTGTCGTCGTGTATCCTACAGACTACGGTAGACTTTTTAAGCCACGGTCTCCCAGGCTTGTCGTGCTCTCCACTCTTCCATCTACCAGCAACGTCTTGATTACGCGCCAAGCCTCCTGTCGATGTTTCATTACTATGTACTTTTCGTCATGCCTTGACTCGACGGTGCCTCAGAGGTGTACATACACTAGCATGGGCCTCGATGGTCTACTACATAGTAGGAAATAATAGCTGCCTTACAATGGCCTCTACGCTCATCCACCTACCTATCCTCAGGTACCCAGGCGTATTCCTGGCCACGCTCATGGCCACTGTGCTTTCAAGTTCAGTTGTGGTTCGTCCTCATGCATAAAGCTAAGATTAGCAATAGTCCGATTGGTGTTTACTACCTATCTCGCAGTCGTATGCTTGTACACTACTTCTCACATAGAGCCACACAAAATCTAACGGGTGGAGGCACGCAGAGATGGCTACGAAACTGCTATTTGATGATAGAACCTAGGTTTTTAAGTAGCACTCTTTGGTGAGAGGGGACGTGAATCAGGTAAGCTGTAAGAGCGGAAATCATCTCTTTAGGGATGTGTTCAGAAGAGGCAAACCGAGAGCGAGGATCAAGGTCAGGATGAAGCCTATCTGAGTAGCTTAAGAACCTGTAGAGGGGAGTGTACGCTTACCTAGGATTCAATTGCCCCCTTCTCGAGAGATGATGTCTGGAGGAGTGGTCAAGGAGTAAAAATTCATTCTACCTCTTACAACAAATCTAACGACACTCTAGTACAACGTTTCGGCACAGCACGCTGTTCCATAGTGTCTAGTCACACGCCCTTATAATGAAGATCAAGGCGGTTACAAGTAATATCACATCCTTATTATATTTCTGCTTGTGCTTGCTATTGTCAGCAAACAGGCTAGGAGGCCGAAATCAACCACCGATTTCCGCCGTGTGATTATTGGCCAGCCTGGAGCGATAATTCCCTGTATCTGTGAATGTGTCGATAGAGCGATTGCCATTGCTTCTTATACCTCCTGTCTCGGCAAATATATTTACAATCTTGGATGGATTACGACCGATTTTAGTATTTGTCTATAACCTCCAGTACGTGAACTATGTAAACTGTCTTGTCAACCTGGCACGGCATACCATATCAAGAATCACCCAAAGAAACTTGACCCAGCAATCATGCCCACCTCGGGACAGTATTTGATGATATCGTCCATGTGACTGCCTTGCCATCGTTGTGGTTGATGGAACCCGAGCGGTCTCTGTCCCTCTACCCAAACTGTCTCGCCAGAAAATCTCATCGCAGTCTCTTGATCAGGGAGATTGACCCGGATGCCCGACTCCCCCCCCAGATTCCACATCCTCACTTAACTCCCGCAACCTCGTATAGAACCACTGGTCCTCAAACCTCAACTCCGTGGGGGCGCCATCGGCCTGACTATCCACGCCAAAGTCCCAGCGCTCGAGAACCTTTAGAGCAAGCTCGCGGTTCCTCAGCGACAGGCCGCCGTTGAACCCTGTACCAAACTGCTTGCGGATAGGGGCGCCGATGAAATCGTAGTCTAGAAACGCGTCGACGTGGGCTGGTGACGCTGAACATAGAATGCTATCTGCTTGGAAGAGTAGGATCTTGAGGTACGGCGCTAAATCGGTCCAGATGAACGCCGAAGTCAGGAAAACTGAGACGGAGACGTGTGATTCAAAGGTCGTATTGGCCGGTAAGTATCGGATCTCGATTTCCGAGGATGCTACAACGCGCGAGAGAGGTGCTGAGCTTAGTAGTGTGTTGGCTGTCTTCTCCGTAGTGTAGAAGATTATTGGCCACTCGGGGCCAAGTACGGAATGGAAATGTACTGAAAGACGTCAGTTGAGAAACGAGACCAGTCCATGTACTTGATACAACCCGAAATTATATAGTTCCAATGACGATCGAGCGTCACAAGATCCTCGGAATCTTAGTAGGTCAACTCATTAGCAGCCTATAGGGCTAACTTGGCACCTAACATTCCGAGCTGGAGCGTAGCGGTTAGTCCGTGGACTGAAGGTTCCTACTCACGCAGAATGGGGACCAAATTCGCTAGCGGCCTATTCTCAACGATTACTGCAACACGATCCGTATGTTTCTTTATAGCAACAGAGGTTACAACGGGAGTCGCACCCTCGAGTCTCTCTGTGTAAGATGCTGTTTCTGCTGCCATAGATCCATCTAGCACCGAAGTATTTGTGTCCTCGTTTTCGGGAATAGCCTCTGGGAATATAGGGGCAATCGAAAACTTTAAATACGGAGCTTATTAGCGCGACGCCCATTCTTTCGACTTGAAACCACTTAAGTAATCGACTATTGTGAAGAGATAGGGGGAGGTGGTGGGAGAAGAGAGTGAATGGGATAATAGGATGACTATATTGGCCCCGAAAATTGTACCCTAAGGTAGCTCGCGATTGCCCAAATTATAAGCAAGAAAACGAAACATCTGATAACTACAGCTCGAGTTATCGGCCTGTTTGGCGAAGTTAGCGGTGCCGTCATAACTGTTCGTCGCAACGTTATCAAGGGGTAGAGGAGGAAAGGTAAAGATGCCTCAGACACCAAGTGATCAGGGGAAGTAACGAGTTACACGAGGTTCTTCCCAGAGCATGAAATCATTCCAGGTATTATGGGATGATATCTATGAACAAGTGAGCGCCCTAACCAGGGAGGACGGTATACCTATATTGTCACCCAGGGATGCCATACGTGGGTATATCGATGAAACCCAGTCAAGTAGCACGGCGCGCCGTTCTGCAGGATAACAGGGGCTGTAAATTATGTGTTTCGAGGGAGCTGGAGGTCTCATAATATTGATATAACGTCGTCTTAGTATTTGGTACAAGGAAAATACGTCTAGGAATTTGTAGCAACATGATGTCGATTCACTTGTTCGCGTGGCAAGCATGGTCGTGCAAATAGTTGTTCTACAGTCCACACATCAGTCGACAGGTAATCCTCTGCATACTCGTTCATAGGTGTGTCACAAATAATAATCGAGAGGGATGACTTTAACGAGCCATAGGTATCTACTAAAATCTCAAGCTCGCTATAATGGAATGCTTCTAACCACCTCCCCCAGGCTCTTAATCTATGAATTAAGTAGCTGATATGCTATAACGATTATTGCTCGTATTTGGCCACACATAATAGGGAAACATATATTCCACGAGGTGCTAGTCGAAATTTACACGTCTTACAAGGCCCACTCGTGCACATCGTCATCCGGGCCGATGAAGGGTTCGTCGATTCTCTTGATTGCGTAGTCGCTACACAGAATACTACAGGCTTCATTAGTAAGTGTGATTCTTCAGGAGTCCGAGACAATCCTCAACGGGAAATCAAGATAATAGCCAGGGGAGAGGCTTACCATGCAGAGGCCACAAGGGCATCGAGCTCTGCGACCATGGCATCTTTCTGGGCACCACTGACGAGGCCCTTGCTGATTGAGACTTGACACTCCTTAATGCGGCGGCTTTTACTCACACCGACCTGCTCGAGGACCTTGCGACCTAAACAGTCGGAATGGAATGCATGCTGACAAGGGAAGACGAAGAATTGCCGGCTGAGGAGAGGTAGACCGCATACATAGCACTTCTCACCGGGTTCAACGATGGCGTACCGATGATCGAGGGCTGCAATATCTATTTTGATATTGGCCGCCGTCTGAGAACTTTCATCCATCTCCTTCTTCAAAGCATCGATATTATGCGAATAATCCTCCAGCGCAGCACAGATCTCCTCTTTAAAGTCGTCGATCACAACAAAGTCTGGGAAAAAGGGTATCAAGTCTTCTATCTTTAATAGCTCGCATCGTTTGAGGAATTCGATAGCTGTCTTAATCCCGTTTGACCGAGATATTACCTTCCGTGCCACGGCTAGCCAAAGCTTCTTTCTTAACGATGGATTTGATATGGGCCGATCTGCGATGATGGATGCGTACTCAATCTCGTCGTGAGAAAGAGCAAGATCCACAGCCTGAACATATTGTCCCATATTAGTGTAAATATGGACACAAGATAATGTTCGCTTATGTTGTATACACAAGCGAAGTGCGAAGTCAGGGTCAAAGTTGGGCTCGTCGCCTTGTGACTCAAGATATGCAAGCAACCCTGACTCCGTCTTGGATTCATGTGAGGCATAGATAGAAATGAGGGTATTGTGTACAGCAGCATCTGTAGATTGAAGCTGGTTTATGACGTACTGAAGATACCGAAGAGCTTGGTTTTGTGATAATGTTCCGCTGAAATTTCGATTGTAATCTAGCAGAGCTGGGATAATTTTTCGAGGCTCTAGTTTTGCATGCCGCATGAGGATTTCCACAAGTTCGTTAGCTGCATGCGTCATGAGCACGTTACTATACCGGTAAAAAACATCTGAATCTGTCTGCTTCTTGAGCACATTTAAAGCCTCCGTCCATCTTTCTCTTTGTACCCAGTAAGAAAGCTCATAGTTATAGTCGTTGACGGCGTTTGCAAAAAATAGTAATTCTTCCTCTCGTGCGTGGCTGCTAACAACGTCGTATACTGTCTTGCGGTCTAGGTCGGATCGGTGTTTCTCGACGAAATTGCGGAACTCTTCTCGGACTGCGCTGAGCTGTTGTTGGGACTGAGTTGTATGTCCATCCCCAGCTGCTTCTGCCTCCACTGCAATAGTATCTTCCAGTGAATTCAATTTAGCCATGAACACCTCTACCAGCCACGTAGCCACCATCATCCGCTGCATGACATTGGATTTCTTGTACGTTGTGAGTTTCGTAAGTAAATATTTTCTGAGTGCATCAACTTGGCCGTTGTCGATAAAAGACAGAGCAACATCTTCAAAGGGCTTGCTGCTTTTACCATAAACACCCGCGGCTTCAATAAAGAGGCCCTTTTCAGCTAGATAATCCCCTGAAGCTGTCGCCACTGCGTCTTTCTGTGCAAGAGTATGGGCATATTGCAGAGCAGTGTCGAACTGCTGCCTTTGCAACATGATCTGCCAGATATCACGGTCTTCATCCCTCACTACAATTTCGAATATGTCCTGAGAGGTAAACAACCAAAATGTGTTCTTCTGCTGGTCTACATAGAGACCCAATGCTTTCTGCCCCTGTTCGAGAATTACTTGATCGTATACAAGAGAACCTGTAAGCCGATTTGCCACTATGATACGACCGCCAACCAAACTAACTATGTGCCATTGCGTCAAGACCATCGCATCGATAAACTCGGTAGAGTTCTTTCGCTTTCCGGAAACGTCGGCTGACACGATTTGGGATCTTGGAAGCATCTTTGCTTCGCAATAGACTTTATTTCCCAGGTCATTACCTCCTGAAGATATGAGGAGCTTTCCATGATAGACCCCCTGACTCGAGAGCCAAGCAAAAGGCCGATCTGGCACTGCATCCCCGTATAAAGCGATGTCTGGGGGATCCGGGGACATGGCAAGGGCAGAAGGAGCGGCGGATGGGCCCCTCGAAACCTCATGAATGACGGGTTGTCCGGCATCGAATAATCTACTGTAAATGGATCCGCTTCCTTCTTGGCCACTGCGCCCGGCGCGGCCAACAAGGTGGAATAGTCTACTCTGTGTACATATAACAATCCTCCTTATGTCGGCCTTGCCGCCCATGTTGTCAACCCATAGTCCTGTGATAGGGCCATCAGGGAGTTTGTGCAGTCCCTTTAAATACTTCTCTTCCTTGCGGTAGAACTCGGCAGAGGGTTCAATAAAGGTTTCATATATATTCCCGTCTGAAGCGCCGATCAGGATCTCGCGCGTTGTAGAGGTCGGAAGAGAAGGACTCCAAGCTACTGATTCGATCGAAACGCCGCGTAGGCGGCTGAGTGGGCGTGGCTGGCGGGATTGCATATGTAGGTAGTAGTTTTCACCAAGAGAGGTGCAAATGAGGAGGTGGGAAGCAGTAGGGTCAAGGAACATGCGTGAGATGACACCCACTTCAGATACGCGTTTGGGGAGATCGATGTCTGTATCGGCGGGAAGGAGTTAGCATCTCTCATACAGACTTTGGGAAGAAACCCTCGTGAGCTTACCGTCTATATCCTCGGGCTTGTTTAGATCGATGCGCAGGATGCGTCCATTAGAAAGAGCTAGGACCAAGACATTATTCGCTACCTGGGCAGCGACAAAGTCGGCGGCGATGGAGAACTGGAGCTGCACTGGCTCGATATCGAAGATGGGCAAGCTCTCGTCGCCGAGCTGCACATTGTTAGCGGCAGCGAAGCCGTCGTTTGCGTCGGGCGCCATCTGATCAAATGATCTGTGTGAGCATCATGGAGTGCTGAGGAGCTATTTAGGGTCGTCCCAGGTAGAAAGTCAAAGGCCCTCTTGGCCAAGTTGGTGTCGTTGGTTGTGAATATCTACATCCATCTGATAGGTAGGGTTCTCTAAAAGTCACCCAGTGTACTTGGATTCTTACGCAGGTACTTCCTATGGAAACAACACACCCTAAGGAGCAGTCGCTCTATTGTGGCACCTAGTGTGGCGCAAGCGATCTACTATGGTTGCTGCGCTAGGCACTAACCTACTATATTAGATATATATAGCACATAGGTTATAGTATACCACTAAAACCTTTATATAGTTAATTAATAACCTTATAACTATATAACTAACTTATATATTAAAGTAATACTAATATACTAAATTTAATATTTTATAAAAAATTTATAAATAAAAATATAAATAGCTATTTTTATAGCTATAAAGCATTTTATAAAAATATAAAAANTATATTTATTATTTTATTATTTTTATTTTATTATAATATATATTTTTTTTTATAATTTATTATTTATTTATTATATTTTTATTATTTTATTTTAAAATCATATTGTTTTATATAAGCATATTAAAATATATAAACATTAAGTTTAAAATAAATAAACTAAAAAATAAAAAAATAGCTTAGCTTAAAATAAAAAAATTATTATAATAAAAAAAACTTATATAATAATATAATAAAATAAAAGTTTAAATTATAATAATATAAATAAACACTTAAAGTATTTTTTTTTATTAAAAAGTAATTATTTAAAGGTTTAATAAAGTTTTATAGTTTAATTTATAAACAAGTTAANTTTTTTTTAAAAAAGGGTAATAACGGTGGTGTAATTATGCTAATAGCACAGCTTTATAACTACACCATTAGCTATAGCATATACACATAGGTGTATATGCTTTATATATATTTTGTTTTTTCTTTTCCCTTTTTTTTTCTTTATACGTAAANTTTTATATAAATAAAGTATTTTATTATAAAGCTACACCTTTTATAATTACCTAACTATAACATTTAGCTTTATATAAAATAAATATAACTAGCTATTTTTTTTTATAAAAAAAGCATTAAATTTAACTTTATATAATTTTTTATAACTACNTTTTTTGTTTACTTTAAATAAGTGACTACTACTTATAATAATAAAAGCCTTTAAGCTTGTTTAACGTCNTTTTTAATATAGCGTTAACAATGCATAAAAAGAGGGAATATATTAAAAAGTATCTATATTAAACATGTTATTATATTAGTATGAGTAGGTATATGTCTTTTAAGCGATATTAAATAGAATAAAAATTTATTAATGTGATACCTATTGTTAAAGGAAGAGTTAGGTTTTTAAACATCAACCTTGGCAAGAAAACCCCTCTGTAAATTTCAGGTATTTCCCGTAACCTAAACTAAAAGACGCCTTAGTAGGCCTTGGGCATGTCCTTATTGTTTTCTAATTAAGCTTCTTTGAATAATTATACTTGCAAGCATCGCAATTGTTTTCTGCCCCATGATGTCGAAGATGGACACCTCAGACTTAAAGTCACGCCGGATCCACGTCCGGAGCTCAACAGCTACCAGTGAGTCGACGCCATAGTTGGAGAACAGCTTGCTCTCGTCGATGTCGTTGGGGTTAATGCAAAGCAGCGCCCCAATCCTGACCTTGAATGCGCGTAACACGATATGTAGCCTCTCGTCGTCCGACTCAGCTTGTCGAAAACGGGCTTCATCGTCATCGGACGCCGACTGCTGCGCGTCGGCCGCAGCCTTGCTCTGGGGCCGCGCGAATCGAGAGTTAACCGCCTTGGAGGTCGGGTCGTCGTGCGGACGGAAGCCGATGAGCACCTGCTGCGCGCGCCGGCTCTCCTCCTCGGACATTGCCCTCGTCGCGTCGCAGTACATGTCCAGAAGTGCGAGAAGATCGTCCTCCGCGATGGGTGTGAGGTCCGGGCGAGCTTCCATCGCGCGCCGGTAGCTTACTCTCTCGGCGATGATACCAACATTGGGCATGTACCCGATATCGATGCAGATCGCCTTCTGCCCGCGCGCCACGCGGTGGCGCGCCAGTTCATCCTGGTACGTGCACCCACTAGCGTAGTTGCACTGGCCTGGGTTTCCTACGATACCAGAAATCGAGGAGAGCATGATAAAGAAATCCAGATTATCAGGCAAGTACTTATGGAGGTTGTAGGACCCGTTAACTTTGGTTTTAACTGCAATATTCCATTGCTTATGTGTCATGTCTTCGAAGAGTGTGTCCTGAGAGAGCATATGTCAGTCCAATTCCAAACCGCGGAGTGGTATCCTAGGAGGAAGTGGCGGATGACATACATTTAGTGAGTTCGCACTATTAACACACCCTCGAATAGGGGGCATCTTGATGTAGCACTCTTCGAGCACTTCACATAGGGATGCCGTTGACGCTATGTCGACGCGGGGTGCGAATATGTTTACGCCTTGCTTTTCCATATCCGCCACGTGATCGGACACTGCTTTGGAGGAGACGCCAGAGCGGGATAGGAGAATGAGGTTCCTAGCACCCTTTCTGATCATCCATTTACTGATGGACCTGCCAATCCCACCAAGTCCACCAGCAATCAAGTACGAAGCATTGGGTTCCAATGTCCAGGAGGTGACCCCGCGCAAGAGTTTCTTGAGTCATGTTAGGTTAGCGGGATTTCGGGGGTCTTCTTCTCCATCTTGCCTGTTTTCCATTCCCGTGAGCGATTAGGGGGTGACTTACTGGGACAAGATCACCGTCATTTGCGGTTGCAATGACTCGTCCTAAATGCTTACCAGCTTGTACTAACCTCAAAGCCTTGTCTAATTGCGAGATGGGGAACACGTGTCTAGGCGTTGGGAAGTACAATTGCTTGCTTTCTAGGAGATCTACGACCTTCCGATAGAGGTCCCCTGCCGTCTTGGGCTGGGTCAAGGTGAGATGCCTGAGGTCAAATGCCATAAAACTGACATTCCCACGAAATGCAACCATGGGGAGGGACGAATTGGAGTTGATGTCGGATTTACCCAGCTCGACAAACCGACCGAAGGGCGCAATGCAGTCCCAGGTAGCCCGAAGTGCCTGGCCAGACAACGAATTAAGGACTACGTCTACACCCGCGCCCCCGGTCATGCGCTTGACGGCCTGAGCGAACGACGTGTTTCTGCTATAGAAGATGTGGTCCCCTGGAATGCCGAAGGTTTCGGTCAGAAATTGCCTCTTGCTACCGAATCCAACAGTAGCAAAGATTTCAGCGCCGATCGACTTCGCGAGGCGAATGGCCATCTGGCCTGTACTACCGGCCGCTGAGTGGATCAAGATTCTTTCCCCCTTTTGGAGACGGGCTAGGTTCATCAGGCAATGAAATGCTGTCGCCGCTGGATTGATTGCCGACACGGCTTCTTCGTACGACCAGCCGCTCGGTACCTTGAGAGTGACTGCAGCGGGTCCTCGAACAAATGTACGGAAGCATCCCGGACGAACCATGATAACGCGATCGCCTGCCTGGAAACCCTGACAATTAGACCCGGTTCTCCTCACTTCCCCGACGCATTCAAATCCGAGCTCTTCTCCCTCAAGCCTACCAAGGGCGGCGAGTGCGTCTCTGAAATTGACGGCCCAGGCTTTGGTCTCGATCTCGACTTCCTTGGCGCCGAGTTCCTTGCTATGCAAAGTATCCTCGATGAACTGCAGGGAATCAGGCATATCTAGTTTTGAATGATCAAGTGTGACAGCCCTACCTGGCCGCCATGGTTCTTCCTTCAAATGCTCAGTGACCAACGACCGCATCTCGTCCTGGATTGTTGGTTGTTCACGAACTCGCAATGTATGTAGCATCTTATCCCTCACCGCAAACTCTCTCTCTGGTGTGTTGTTACTCTCATGTATATTCTGCAAAACCTGGAATACGAATTCTGCCATGTCTCTAGGGGCCAGTTCCCCGTCAGCAGTAACTTCCACCGACAACGTATTCATATGCTTGTGGGGCCATTCGGACTGGAGTGTTCTGAAAAGTCCCGTTGCAACTTGGGAGTATGGATCATGCGTATCCTCATCCTGATTTGTTGATGTGACCCATAACATTCTGTACGCCTGTTGTAGGAGGGCTTTCAACTCGTAAAAGTCCTTTTCGGTTATCTTTGCGAGTAGTGAGGATCCGACTTCCAGGAGAGAAATTGTGACATCTGACTCGGTTTGGACTGAGAAGGGCGCATCATTCGGATGGACAATCGATCCTTCCCAGCGGCCAAGGATGGCTTCGGCTATCTGATTCTGGAGACGGCTGTCTTCTCTTACGACTATAAATACTCTGGGATTGCCCAGTGAAGAATACAGTCCATTTGTCATGGCTCTTTGCTCTTCGCTGATAGCTCTAGAAACCAGTAGAGTTGAGAGGCGGTCGCAATCTCTGATTTCCAACTCATTGCCGGAGAATCCAGTCCGCCGCAAAATGTCATCCCACTGCTTCTCGGTGATGAGAGGCGAATTTTGACGCCATTCTTCTTTAGAAAGCCACCAGCCGGGGAGCAGCCCCCATAGGATATCCACGAAGTCATGGCTGAGAGGCACCTCAATAAAGACCAGGTGACCGTTGCTCTTCAGCAACTGTCGCAAATTAGAGAGGGTCTTGCTGAGATCCGAGGTGGCGTGCAGCACACTGGACGCGATAATCATATCGTAGCTCCCTGGTTCGTACCCTTGACTACAGGCATCTAATTCTAGGTCAAACGTCTTGAAGATAAGTCTACTCTTGAAGCTTTGCAGGTCGCACTGCGCATTTTCGAAGAATCCAGGCGAGATGTCTGTATAAGTGTAATCGGAGAATCTCGTGGATCCATCTTGCTTCTCAATCTCGCCCAGAATAGGTAGTATGCGTTTTGTCAGAGAGCCTGTGCCGGCGCCCACCTCGAGCAAGCGTATGGGGCATTCGTGCGTCGCCAAGTTTAGGAACTTGTTAATAGGATCGCCAATAACAGTGTCAACCGAGGCGTCATAGAATGATCCCACTAGGCTATCTTCGAAAAAAGCCTCTAGTACGTTCATCTTGCCAGCCAGAATAGGCTTGAGTTGTCGGCAGATTGAAGTGGCTAGTGCCCATCCAGGCCGTATGTGGTTATCCACATCTCTGAGAAGAGCCTCTAGGTCTGGATATTGCTTTTCAAAGTGGTCAAATTCGTGCCCCAGAAAATGCTGCATTATCGGTAGATACTTATGATGAATGTGTTCAGGAGCGTTATGGATCTCGTCTGGCGTCAGCGCTTTCATTGTGCGTCGAAGGGACAAAATCATTGAAGCTCGGATCTTGTCGAGAAAGCCGTCAGTGGTGCCCCCAACTGTACGCGGCGAAGGCTCACAAAACGTCTGTAATTGTTGCGCAGAGAGGTGTTTAAGTTGCGGCATCCATTCCATCCCGTGGATCAAAACCGGCTCCTTTTTCTCTTCGCCAGATTCGTCTGTCACCGGCCTAACCTTCAACTCCTCCATTGAGAAGATCGGCAAACCATCTTCATTCGTTATATAAACGTTGACAGCACTGTCCGAATTGGCTGAGCCGTTGAGCGGTTTGACCGTGTTGGCGAACTTGAGTGACTTTGTCTGCCATCCTGTAGCTGAGATCCATGTATTGGTCAATCTATGAGGCATCACTGCACTCGTAGGGTGTAGCATACCCTCGGTCAGCTGCACCAGGATGGCATGAAGAGCCGTGTCAAGAACGGTGGCATGGAGCATGTTTCCGGCCGCCGGATGACTTTGGGGGACCTGGTCGATGTCGGCTGCGCATACATATCCGCCGTCCCATCTGATGTTGCTCAAAAGCTTAAATGTATCGCCGTATTCGAGATGGACTTTTTGCGCGTACTGATAGAAAGCGCGCGAATCAATGGGCCTCGTGCAGGCCTTGGCCAGATCTTCGAGGCACTTTGCCTTGCGTTCAAGCTCCAATCGTGCCTCTTGGCCTCCGTCTACCTCGTCTAGTTGCGATTCGTTCTGTGTTGCGTAAACCACCGCATCGACGGCCATATTCCAGCTATTGTCGTAATGTGTGAAAATCTGAACCTCGAACGGGCCCAGTTCCTTGCCATGCAACTCCTCAACCTGTCGGAGGTAAGTGACTACTTCCGTCTTGCCTGCCTCTTCATTCACGATGATGGGACTCAAAAAGCTTGCTTCTTTGATCATGAAGCCGGATAAACTGACTTCGAGACCCAGGTAATCCTGGACGGCTTGTGTCATCATGATCAGAGAAGCCATTCCCGGCATGATTCTGGATTTGTCCAACTATTCACCTTGATGAGCACGGTCATGATGCTGTGTAAGAGAACGAAGCAATACTCACAATGTGATCTTGTATCCATGGGAGGGACTCCGTAGTCAATATGTTCCTCCATTTTGGCAGGAGGGGGTTCCAATCGTTGCTGCGGATTCCCAATGGCTGCATAGGGGCCGGAGCCCGAGTTCGGAAGTCAGCACTCAATCTCGATTCTGACCAGTAAGTCAAAGACTTATCAAATGGATATGGAGGGCAGTGGGCTAGGGGACTAAGACCGCTCTGCGACTGGCTGTTTACTGCCGTGATGGACACATTGTAACCAAGACAAAATAGACTTCCAGCCAACTCCAAGACGGTTTGGACTGGTGATCGAGGCTTGGTCAACACGGAGTAGTATTTGGGCTGCTCGAGGCCAACTGACTGGAAGAAAGGACTCAAGCTATCCAATACAGGGCGTCGGAGGGTGGATGATGAGCTGACTTCGATGAGCTCAGTGATGGTCTGGCTACCACCAAGCTTTTCCACTGGCAGCTTGCTCATCGTGAGCACGGCCTCGCTGAATTTGACAGGGGAAACCAAGTTGTCAGTCCAGTATCGCGCCTGGCGTAACTGTTTCGCGGCCACGATATTCCCAGTGACGGACGAAACCATAGGGATCAGCTCCCGGTCGGCGACATCGGAACCAGCCCGCAAGTCGCCGAGACATCTGATCAGCTCCTCTACCGCTGATTCCATCATAGTCGAATGATAGGCGACCCCTGTATTCAGCTTCCTGGCGAAGATGCCGTCTTCTTCAAGTCGCTCTTTGAGAAAGTCAATGGATTTTTCCGGTCCGGACAAGGTACAGTTACTCGGACTATTCACACAGGCCACTACAACGTTACCTATTTCATCTTGTGAGGAGATTGCCTTTGAAAGGTAACTTGATACGTCAGCCTCGGCAAGATTGACCGCCATCATAGCTCCAGGCGACTCGGCTTCGCGACGTATCCTCTCAGCAGCCTGTCCTCGGTAGTACGCTACTTTGCAGGCTGACTCGAGACACAATGCTCCCGCGGCAAACCTGTACTCTGTCAGACACGGACTTGTATGAAATCCGCCAGGGGCAATTACTTACGCAGCGGCAATCTCTCCAGATGAGTGGCCCACCACAGCGACGGGGACTATCCCGAAGCTCTTGAGTAGCTGGACTAGCGCCACTTGAAGAGCTGTAGTCAGGGGCTGACTGTAATGGGGCAGGTTGATGTCCTCTTGACTATGAAGCTTCTCTAGATCAGGCTTGTGAATTAGTTATCAGATGACAGCTAAAAGGCAACAATTCGGCTTACCGAGCAACGACCATTTGCACCCAAGCCCGCCAAAAATGCTATCTAGATCCCTCAACGTGTGTTCAAATACCGGATAGCAGAGGAGGTCGACACCCATCCTCGGATACTGCGCTCCCTGCCCAGCAAACACAAACGCGAGGGCGCAGTTGCGCTTGGACCGAATCCTGCCTGTAGCAACGAGGGCATTGCTTTTAGAGTCTACGGCGGCAAATGTTCGCCAGAGGAGGACGCTTCTCCTGGTTGCGAGTGTGTATGCGAGCTGCTGGATCCTGACGTCGTTGGTCGCGATCATATTCTCGAAGTACGCTTCGTATTTGTCCATAGTTCGGTCCAATGCTCTTCGGTCGGCCGCCGTCCAGACGAGTAATTTCGGCGTTGCCTTACTTTCCTTGCCGCCGTGTCCGTTAACTTGGGGGTGCGCGAGGCGACAACTGTGGTTGGCCTCCAGCCTGTTCTTGTGAAGATAATAACAAGCATCGTCCATGATCGCGTGACCATTGGTCCCACCGAATCCAAAGGAGTTAATCGATGCACGACGTAGGCCGTCTGTGGGCCAAGAGATTTCCTCCATTGGGATCTAGTAAAACTTATTAAAGACGGACACCAACATTCACCCGAGACAGAATGGGACTGACGGAGATGTTATATGAATCATTCTTGATCGTCGGATTCAGCTTCTCGAGCAGTGCCTGAGGTGGCACGGTGCCTCTTTCCAGTACCTGAAGCGTCTTAACAATACCAGCCAGGCCACTCGCCGCCTCGAGATGACCAATGTTCGCTTTCACGGACGTGCTGTGGCGTAGATGTGAGATACTTCACAGTGTTTCCGTAATTACTTGGGCGCAACTTACACATAAAGAGGGTCTTCTGCCGAGCGGTACTCGGAGAAAACGCTGCCAATGCCTTCTATCTCGAGGGGATCGCCAGTTTGCGTTCCGGTTCCTGTTTTCCCTATTTAGTACAGAGCACCAGAAATCTCTGGAATCAGTCTTCACAAGCTAATGAAGCTGAATGAGACTGACCATGTGCCTCGACGTATCGAGTTTCAGACGGGTCTAGACCAGCCTTCCTGTATACGTCGCGGATGAGGGCAGCCTGTGACCTGGGACTCGGCTGCGTCAACGTAGGTGTGTGTCCATCCTGGTTCACTCCAGTAGCGCGAATTAGGGCTCTGATCCTGTCTCCGCCCTGGATTGCACGAGATAGAGGCTTGACCACGAGGGCAACAATCCCCTCTCCTCTCGCGAACCCGTTGGCCCGATGGTCAAAGCTATAGCATCGACTGTCCGGGGAAAGAAACCCCATGTTCGCAAGAGCCAGAGACCCCTCAGCGGTGAGCAGGGCATTAGAAGCCAACACCAGGGCGGCCGAAGCCTCTCCGCTCCGGAGCGACTGGCACGCGAGGTCCAGCGCAACCACGCTGCTCGAGCAGGCAGTGTCAATGTTCAGACTAGGACCCTGCAAGTCGAAGTACCAGCTGATCCTATTCGCGAAGCTAGCTCGCGAGGTTCCAGTTGCTATCGTGCGCGGCATGGTGTGAGGGTCCTTGTACGCGATAGCCAAGTAGTCGTCAGACGATACAGCGCCGAAGACAGCTGTATGTGAGCCGCGGAGGCTCTCGATCGGAGTTCCCGCTACCGACCACTCTCGTCAAAATTATAGTCTTTGTATCAAAAATGATGAGATTACAGTGCGGGAATCACGTACTATTCTCAAATGCATGGTATGCCGTCTCCAAAGCCCAGCGTTGCTGCGGATCCACTGCGAGGAAAGTTCGATTTAACGTTAGTCATGGGCTTCCTTTTGTGCTTTACTCTGGAGGTGGAGGTGAAATCTCCGTTCCCATCGGGGGTCTCGCCTAGGGAAGCGGCCCTTCTCATTATAACGATTGGCCAACAGTGGGCAGACTTTCCTTTTCGCCGGGGTCCAGAATGCGACTTACTAGCTGTGGCCTCAGCCGGTGTCATGGAGAAAAAGGGGGCGTCAAACGCCCCCGGATCTCCATGCATAAAATGCGCCCCGCGGGCAGGTAGCTACAGACCGTGTTAAACCTCGTGCGATCCGGTTGGACAAGAATAAATTTATCTTTGCATGCCTTATTCTGCTGTTTGACGCCGCGATCATGATGAGCATTGATAGCGAGGCGATTCGACGGCCACTCCGAGGACAGATTCTTCCCTTCTCTCAATACGTCCCAGAGGCCGTCTTCGTCCAGAATACCTTGTGGTAGTCTGAATGACAGGCCAACGATAGCAATAGCTTCCATGATTACTACGCGTGAAGCAGTACTATGGTTCAGAACGATGAAGGTCGGGAGGTTCGCTCTGGCTGTTGAGTCTTGGAGGGGTATAAATTGAGGATACTATTTTCCCTCCTGATCTCAGCAATCGAGGGACAGTGGAAGTGTCCATAACAACAAAATGACGAGGAATAAGTCGGCCGTTGGCATGCTATTTGTGTCCACGAGTTACGGACGTTGGGGTCGCAGATATCCATCAGCCTTGGCACTGTAAGCCAACACTAAGCGTGATGGATATTATGCGTTGCCTATCTACGAAGTTCCTGTACCTAGTCCGTGGACTTGTGCGGAGAGTTGGTTTTTCACACTTCTGTCCATTTAGGATACGTCACCCGTCGTTTGGGGTAGGCTAGAAAGGAGCGTGGCAAGGCAAGGCAGGCTGATGCAGAGTTCGAGTGACACTAACAACTATATTAGGGGGTAAGTATAAAATTCGCGTAGTGGCTTGGAGGGTTACATTTAAGAAAGCAACCGAGCTGCGTCGGCGATTACTCCTCCAAAGACTCCACGTCGTCGAAACCAGAAAACATCCGTGGCTGTTATGAGATACGCACCAGGCTCTGGCAAGTTGCGAGGACGGTGCCATATGTATATTATAGATAAAATATAAGCAACGCGCAATGCGCAATATGTAATTATTATAGGTTGTATAAGTTCTAAGTCCTAAGTATAGTGCATTGCGGATTGCGGATTGCTTATGTTTTGTCCTATAATGTGCATATGGCCGTCTATGTGTGAGGAGTGCCACATGCATTATAGCAGTTCTAACATCGGTTATTATAATCGTAGCGGCTCCGCCACCTGCCGTTAATACAGTCCGTTCTTAAAGTTACCCATCTTCTATGCAAACGCTCAGTGCCAGCCCAGGCTTGCTTCCCCAAATATCTACAGAGCATCTCCGAATCCTATTTAAGACTGATCTACCATTCGCTTCAATCAGTAATCCTAGATACTACTACTCTCCTTGACTTTTTGATCTGATCAGATTTTAGATACTTTTAATTTTATTCCATTGTAACGATTCCATTTCTTTCCCTGGTCATGGCGGAGGGCTTTGATTTCTATGCCCTGACCCCAGAGGAGCAGGGGCAATTTCTGGACTCTTCACCCGCATCACCGCCTTCGCCAGACTTGCTGAATATGGCAAACCCGCCAAACAGAAATCTACTAGTGTTTTCCGTCGTGAGCGTGGGGCTGTTCTTGTCGACCTTGGTTTTTGCCATCCGCGCTATAGCGAGGCACTGCCGCATGAAGCAGTGCAAGATCGCAGATGGTAACTATCCCATAACGGTTTACTTCGCCCTATCCATGTGTACTCCTGGCTAACACTACTCCTAGTGGTGGCAGCACTGGCGTTTGTACGTTGCTCTTCTTGCATTTCGGATGATGAGAAGATTTCTCCTAGCCCTGTGGGCGATTATCCCAGTTATCAATTCAAGAGATGACCCATGATCTGACTCTCTGCAACGGAATAGATATTTTACGTAACCCATACATGGACTCTGTACTCATTCGGCTTGAAGTTAGGATGGTTCGCTCACCTGTACAATTTTCGATTCAGAGACTTGCGCACGCTCAATGAGTGTTTCACTCTGAACCGGACATTCTATTCCTTCTCGATCTGGTCCGTCAAAAACGCCATTCTCCTCGACTGGATCCGCCTATTCGTGCCTGTCAACAAGAACACGTTCTACTGGCTTTGCGTGACGCTCATCGTGACTAACAGCGGCTTATACGTCTCGACAATTTTCACCACTCACTTTGGCTGTACACCTCGCGAGAAAGCATGGGAACCATGGAGGCCGGGATCTTGTATAAACACACACACGGCCGACACGTTTGCGGTGTCTTTCAACTTATTCACTGATCTGCTTATGCTGTTTCTTCCCCAGCGGGTCATCTGGAAGCTCCACGCGCGAAGGGACTGGAAGATCGGAATCTCACTCATTTTCTCTCTCGGTGTGCTGTAAGTTGCCGTCCATCTCATAGGTTATTTATGGCGAATGCTACGTAACAGATCCCTAATGGTGGTGTTTTCAGGACTTGCCTGTGTGCCTCTGGCCGTGTATATGTCCTGGCGACTAGTGACTATGATAAGGGAGACTCGATTCAGATTGGAAGCAACGTCATTATCTGGGCCTTTGGAGAGCTCACTGCTGCATTCTTGGTGCTATGCATACCATGGGCCCCAAAGGCGTTTGCTGGGATGCCATCGTTCGGTCTTTCGACCATCCGCCAGTATTACAGCTCGGCTGTAGCTCGCATCAGGACGAAGTCGAAATCTTCGGCATCCGCCAGCACCGGCGCTGGCAACAAGTTATGGCCAACCTCCAATTCCAGCAAGACCTATCGGCGGATGGGAGACGGCGATGTGGAGAGCGTGGTGCGACTGCATGACATGGCATGCAGCGGCAGCGATAAACCACACACCACAGCAAGCTTACCCGGCCGCGGTATCATGGCTACAACCGAAATCTCCATAGCTGCATCTGAGCCCCGTATCAATGGTGAACAGGATTACTACCGACAGCAACTCTGGACATAAACCATGCAGTCGTGCGCTACAATACAACCAAGGGAGGTCGATCACATGGCGACCTGGAGTGAGTATCTGCGGCTACGTCCTAACCTTGTGACACACATTTGCCTGCTTGCGATGAGGATGTCAACCCCAACTCCGGCGGCATTGGTTGGCCGCAGGCTTGCAGGAGGATGGCCGGCAGCCAGATATCACATGCCAGGATGAATGAGGAATTGTACAATAATATATGACGACATCGGTCTGATTAGCACTACTACATTCATACGTACATCTGCAGATCAACTGAACATGTGCCAAAGTAACCGCTCTTAGAGCCACCAATCTCTTGAGATTCCAATACTTTGGACAAATCCTTACTAGTTGTCAGCCTCTACGAGGCACTGTTGAAATAAGGGAGGCTAATATTGTCATAATTCAGGTGCACCACCAATCACAATGCACCCAGCTGTACTTATCTTAGTACTCATTCCTGGTGTGCTCCGCACACTAATCTTCCCTCCTACAAGCTTTAGTCTTGTATGAAGCCTACTATACTGAATACTAGATATTGTACCTGACCTCAGGATCCCACTCGTGACAAATATACTCCACACCCATTTTGTCTATAAGTATATCACATTCTCTTATGCTGTAAGCTCCTTTAGATTTCTATTAGTTATTTTAAAATATTATATTATTTGCTATATATATTATATATAATTTACTAATTTTAATAAATTATAAGCTTAACAAAGCTTATAAATATTATTTTTTATTAAAATAACAATAATAAAATTATACTATTATTATTATAATAATTATAGGTATATAGTTTACTATAAAATACTAAGTTGTTACCTTGGTATTTATACCTTTTTTATACCGAAAAAAAAGGCGGTTAGTTAAGTGGGGTAATAACTAAAATACTTTTTTATTATAATATTAAATACATATACTTAAAATACTTTTAATACTTTTTATAATAACTAAAAAAAATNAAAAAAAGATATAGCTAATCTTATTTTATATATTAACTAAAGTTATTATAAAAGAATTTTTTAAAAAATGCTTTATARTATAYTTTTATARTAGCTATAATAATAAACTTTRYTAAAAATAAAATAATAATATTTTAAAACTATAACTTTATAACTATAATAAAAAGATTATATGCTAAAAATATTTTATAAAAAAAGTAATAGTTTTTTTTAAACTTTTTATTAAAAAAAGTTTAAAATTTATAAATATAGTACTATATTAATAAGTTATATAGTAGCTAAAGTTTATGCCTATTATATAATATGCTATAAATTTATCAGTAGGTAGCTTTAAAAAATAATTTTTTTTAAGGCTTTAATAACCTTAGGTTAAAAAATTACGTTAAGCTTACTAAATAATCATATTTATTACCTAGCTTATTTTATTTCCTTTTTTTTTTTWCTATAGAGGTTTTTTATAAGTTTAGCTAGTGTCACGGTCGGCAATATCACGAAGGCAGGGCTCCGGAACTATTGTCATGTATTCGTAGGAATCTACACTTAAGGAGAAAAGGGAAGCTATTCACAAACGGGCTGCCTAGGATGTGTCATATGTGTAGGTGGTAGGCAGTGGGGTAAGTGCAGGTGGTCCATGCGTAGTGTAGTCATGTGACAGGGATCATAGTGTGCAGAGGTCATAGGCGTGACTGCTAGTACTAAAAAGTTAATTAAATAATAAAGCAGCTTAACTTAAT